>CAKALG010018470.1:0-15001 GCA_916700815.1 Helicolenus hilgendorfi | reverse complement strand
GCCAACAAACGCCCCCACTCCTCTTCAGCCTGTACCCCTCAATTAGGGCTAAAGTGTGGCAATCAGGAGAGCAGAGCCACAGAGCGGATTAACGGGGAAAGCCAGGAGGATCCTTGGTGAGCAGGTTGGAGCCGAGCATTCAGGTTTTCTGCAATCAGACTCGGCTAATGCCAGAGTTCTCAGCAAGGAACTGCTAATTTAGATCTGAGGCCGCTGAGAGATGGAGAAGGGGTCAAACAGAAACCAACGCTTACGAGTTGACAAGCTTTGGAATAATATACAGCTGTGGTTTTGGTTTTTCAGAAAGCAGCAGAAAGTCTTCATGCTGAGGGAAATGTGGCCGAGCAATGACAGAGACCTGCATATTATATGGATAGAAGTGCACATAAAGATTTTGTAAATGTAGTGGGGATACTTTGGCTGCTGCTCTAGATGTGTTTTTGCTCTCTCTTGTGGATTAAAAGCAAACCTACATCAACACTGTAACATTTCATAATCAATTTAACAATTTCTTATAATCATGGAATCAAGTCCTGGAATTTGGCTGGGCTGAAACATCCACATTGGATGCCATACTGCATAACTCTGGCTGATGTTCAACGACTACTTTTAACTCTCACTTTCTACAATATCTGTGCATGGCAAGTATGATACGGTTAAGGTTAGGGAAAGATTGTGGTTACGATTAATGATAATAATGATGATACATTTTACTTGTAAAGTGCTTTTCTTAAAGTTGAAAGGTGCTTCAGAGGGAACAGAAACAAAGCAAACAATAAAAGCAAGGAAAATGCAAATATAAACAACCAATGAGATCATCAAAACAATCAACCTATATGCCTCTGCCCCCTCCTCTTTCACCAACAGCCTGCAGACTAAAATACTGCAGATAATGTAGTGATGACAAAAGCAGCCAAAATGCCCATCAAGCTAGCAGGCTTGTTAAACTAGCTATCTCAACCATCTGGGCTCACATGGACTTGTGTGACCTCTGTTCCCTCCTCGTTGGCCAATACTGGAAATTTGCAAGTAGAAATGTTTGTGAAACTACTTTTGTAATCGCAAGGTTTAAAATGATTAGTATGCTGTTTTGAGCAGACAAATGACACCATACACACATCCATCACACACATATATCCATGTGACCTACCTCAGGATAACTCTGGTCTCCATGTTGCTGGTCAGTGTCCTTCCCTACTGGACCATCTGGACGGGTGCTGATCAACATAAAAAAAGAGAGAGAGAGGGAAAGAGGATCAGACATCAACCTGCAGAGAAACAAAGTTTACTGACACAATCACACTGAATTATGTTGGCAGACACTGACAGAGTTTTCTTCTGTGGGAGACTCAGTTTACATCACAGATTCCTAATAGCTCAGCTAGTTAGAAAAGCAATTTTCCAGTCTGAGGGTTGTGAGTTCAATTCCCAACTGGGCTTTTAGTGTTTTCCTTGTGTCGACCCTTAGAGGACTGTTTCATGAAGGTGTCTCTTATTGTGAAAAGCCTGTCTTGAATGAGCCTAACAGACTGAAACAGGATCAGTCGGTTTCATGAAGACACTCAGAGAGCCGATTAGAGCCTGAATTCATCTTTGGGGTGAAGCCCTGAAGTTGATTGAAAAGTTAAAGCCCATTTAAGGAATTGTTTCCCCTTAAACCGTGCAGATTGTCCAACAAAACCTCCAAAGGAAAACACCAAATCTGAGAGGTTTTCATAAGAAGAATGTAACATTTAAGTCTCTTCTTCTCAGTTCAGCCTTTACGACTTTGTGCTTCACGTGGAAGTGAACCATTTCCATTTTCTTGCTTAAAATTATGTTTTTCAATGAGTCTTCAAACTTTTTGAAACCATTATATTCAAGCCTTATTAAGAAATGGCTATTACGGCAACTTAAATGAGGAAAGATTTTTTAAAATGTCACAAGAAAAAGACCAAACTATTAAATAAGACTGAGGTGGGAGTGTTTTTACATTGATCTTTAAACTCAATTAATGTCAATGTGTCTTGTAGAGCTGCAATGCATTTTTTTTTACTTGCACTAAAATGTGAAGTCAGTGTGTTTAACTCTTTTAATTTTGGTTTTCTCTGATTCATTTGGTTTTTCTGCATTAAAGAAAACTCATCTGAAATGTATCAGAGCTTTAGTTTAGAGTTTGAGCTCACACTAATGACATTAAACCGATTCAAAGATCTTTTGGACAAAAAGCAGAATAGTGTTATTTATTTATACATAAACACAACTTTGGGGTGAAGCCCTGAATTTGAGTGAAAAGTTGAAGTCCCTTTAGGGGATTGTTTCCCCTTTAAAAAAACTTAAACCATGCAGATAATCCATTAATAACCCCTAATACTAAGATTGGCTCAAATTAAAAGCCAGAAAAAAAGGTTTTGAGGGGTAGAAAAATAACTTAAATGGAGGAGATCCATTTCCAGATCCAGAACCAATTAAAACCCTTTAATATATTGTAATTCTATTGATTTATCCATCAATCCGTTTATAGTACAAATGATGTTGTACCTGTAGTTTTGTTTTTAGTGTTTTTAGTATTGGACGTGTTTAATGTTGTAAAGTTTTGTTCAGGTTGATTGTTTTGATTTGTGTTGACAGAAATATGAAAATCAGCCTTCATGAATCAGTAGAGAAAAAAAAAGTCAAAGTCATGTCACGTTGATATTTCACATTTTTTTGAGTCTGAAACATGTTTACACTGACCAAATGACAACATGAAGTAAACATACAGTAAAAATGGTGCAGTAGTTGTATTGCTGTGGTAATAACTAGTGATGATAGCAGCAGTGATGGAGATACAGTAATAACACAGGTATTAAAGGTGATAATACAGATGAACCATAATGAAATGGTAATAAAAAAATCCCCTAATGACATCTGTTGTAGTAAAACCAAACAGCCACTAGAGGGAGACCTTAATCTAAAAATGGGCTGCACTGGCTGAAACAGTGTCTGTCCTGCAGGGGACGGTATAAACCTGCTGCTACCTCTCTCTGCAGGACCAGATTATTGGAGAAACTCTTCTATTCTACATGCTGTAATGTGACCTCTGTATGTTCAATGATTTTACTCTATTTTGCATCTGTATTACTTGCAAAATCAGATAAATGTTAACATTAATTTGTTTTATTTCACTTTTAAAGTCATATTTTAGGACAACAGAAATGATCTCAGGGTGCTGTGACCTCCTGACTCCTGGTGGATCGTAGTATTCATTATTGGTGGTTGGTGCAAACTAAAATGCTGAGTTTAACCGACGAAGCCTGCTCACTCTCTAAAAGTAGAGTAGTAAGAAAAAGAGCATTTAGGATGCTCTTGTTCTTCTTGAGGTTCTTCCAGGAACATCTTAGTGTCTGTACGGCCTCCTCAAGCAGACACTCCTCTAATTCTAGAGGCTTCATCCAGAAGCATCTTTAAGGGTTTCTCTAAGGTGATGAGGAGTTCCTGCATGAAGCCCTTAACTCAGAGGGGTTCTTGGATAAACTGAAAATGATCAAAAGGTTCTTTAAGACACCAAACAGTTGATGAGATCCTTCAGTGAACCTCAGACATTTAAGCAGTTCTGTTTGGAAATGGTGGATTTGATTAATTATTGCTATATCATTAGTCATATGTTAATAATGATAAATGGGTAATAGAAGGAACATATCACATATACTATAGGTGCAAGGCTATTAGAAAACAGTATAAGGACACTGACTCCACACATGCTTTTAAATAGACAAAGCTTGGATCGCAATCAGATCAGAATTTGGTCAAAATACTTAAAAATGTTACCACACCCATATACAATATATGTACCAATAATCTGATTGGCCTCCTCAAAGCATATACACACTCAAATAGTATAAAGCTCAATTAGTTCATACATAAACACTGCAGGAGTACAAAGACAATAATATATTCTGTTAGTTAGTGTCTTGTACATACAAAGGGCCTAGCCCACATGCACTTATAAGACACTACGAAATACTGTTATTGTCACACATGAACGTAACTTCTTATGTGATGGAGCAAAGACAGAAATTTGTCTTTTGACTCTACAAACAAAATCTACTGAAAAAATGTTTTCTTCCTAAATCACAGCTTTTACAATCATCTATGCAGAAGAACTCCTTGTACGTGAAAGGCAAACACTGAAATATTGAATATCACAGAAAAAAAACAATGACAAAAATACATATATGTATAATATAACTCCAAAAGTATCTTCTCATATTTTGTGTTAACATTAACACTAGTGTGACCGAAATGGGAAGAAAACTAAACAGAGCGAAAATGAAGATTTTTATAAATATCATCTGGCCTACCCAGTCACTTGTCATTGTATTTCTGTTGGTTTGGATCAGAAACATGTGTGTGTGGAACTTCTGTTTTTTACATTAAAAGGTAATGATGTCAGATGCTGCAGAGGATGAGTCTCTCTCATTTTTACCAGAACTGGATGATCATTCTTTGAAAATTAGATTATTCAAATTGATTGATGTGTTACACAGTTGTCTTAACTTTTTATAATACAGCACCCTGACAGTCCCATAATGAGTTTTAAAATGTAATGACCTTTTAAAGACTTATACAATTGATGTCAAACACCAATTTCAAAATAAATGTTACAAAACACATATCAGCACTGAATATCGTTGTTGTTTCATATATTGATACAAAATGTCTGTAAAAGCATCTTTTCCTCTTCCTCTCTCTTTAATTCCCCTTTACCCCCTTCTTTTGTTTCCTCCTTTCTCTTCCTCCTATTTCCCCTCTTCATCTGTATCCTCCACCTCTACCACCTTCTTCTCCTCCTCCTCCTCCTCTTCCTTCACTTCTTTTCTCCATTCCCTTCCTCTCTTTCCCCATCTCCTCTCCATCCTTCTTGTCTTTCTCAGCTTCCTCTGTCCCCTTTCTTTCTCCTCTTCCTCCTCACTCTCCCCATCCTCCCTCTCCTCTTTTTCCTTCTCTTCATATTCATCCTGTTCCTCCTCCTCCTCCTCCTCCTCCTGCTGTCCCATGTGAACAGAGCCTCTTTTCTTTCCTCTCTCCTCCTTATCTTCCTTCTCTTCTCTCTCTTTAAATCCTCCTCACCCCTTGCTTTGTTTCCTCCTTTCTCTTCCTCCTATTTCCCCTCTTCATCATTCTACTCCACCTCCACCTCCTTCTTCTCCTCTCCCTCCCCTTCCAGCTCCCTCTTTTCTCCATCCTCTCTCCTCCTTTCTCCTCTCCCTCCTCCTTGTCTTCCTCAGCTCTCTGCAGCTCCTTCTGTCCTCCCTCTTTTTCTCCTCTCTCTCCTCTTCTTCCTTTCTCTCCTCATCCTCCCTCTCCTCTTTTTCCTCCTCTTCATATTCCTCCTCTTCCTCCTCCTCCTGCTGTCCCGTGTGAACAGAGCCTCTTTTCTTTCCTCTCTCCTCCTCTTTGGATGACCGCCTGTTCCTGGAATTCAGAAACCCCTCTCACTTTTAATTTATGCGCATATTAATTGCTCTCTATTGTAATTTCCACCGTGGGATACAACATGCAAATGCGCCATGCATTTGTGCGTGTGTGTGTGTTTAAATTGAGTGTGTGTGTGAGTGTAATTTTTTTCCCATCTCGGCCAGTAATCCGCCATCTCGTTAACATTCATATAATTTTAACAGTTAATTCAAATTACATCAGATTTAAGTGAAAGGATTATGGATATGTTGACATTTTAAATGTGCAAAAAATAAATAAATATATTTTTTTTATTTTTAAATTACAACATTTTCTTAGCTGAATTTATAAATAAATAAATAAAAATAAAATGAATTAAAAGAAAAAAATAATTGTTCTGTACTGTATAACATGATATATAATAAACATATATAATATTTTTTTTTCTTCTCATCGCAAACTTTGTTACCTCGTGTTTCAGGTGGAAGTGATTCCGTTAATGATTGATGAGTTCTTCATAACTCATTTTGATTTTAGCCTTATTTTTTTAATGTTTATATGGCATCTTAAATAAGGAACGATTATTAAAAATGTCAAAAGAAAAAGTAAAATATTCTTACTTGGATCCTTAAACTCAGTTAATATTAATGTGTCTTTAAATTAAAATGTGTATAACTCCTTTAATGTGTGTTTCCCCCCTGATTAATTAGGTTATTCGGCATTAAAGAAAACAAAAAAATAAATCCTTCTGTTTATTATATAATAATTATTCTGGTCAGGTGATTTTCATTCAATGTGATTTTAGTTCATTTCCTGTTTTTTTTTTTCATTGACTGGATTTTGTGCAGTTTTATATATGTGCAAATAAATAAATAAATACATTTCTCTGCAGGTGTCCTTTGAAACTTTGAGACTAAAGTTGACTTAATTAATTGATGTCACGTTTTTCAGTGATCTTTGGTTGAATAACGAGAGCAGAAAATGTCCCTGCACACGTGAATCTATGTGAAAGTCAAAGCAGTAGGATTTCATTTCTGTAGAAATGAATGCAGGAAAAAAAAAGTCTATAATCAGTTTATAATTTATAATGATTTGCCACAAAGCGCGACCTGATCTAATTATAGCCCATCAATTCAACTAAGCATTGATTGGATAATCAGTGATTTCCAATAACCTGTCAGTCAATCAGAAAAGCTCAGCGTAAAATATTAATTCGTTATTTAATTACTCTCCAGCATCCTGTTGGATTTGATTCAGAGCCCAAAAAATAAAATAAAATAAAATAAAATAAAATAACTTCAGATGATATCAAAGATATTCAGTTGAGTCTGATTCTCTGTGAGCTCCAAACAATCCATCAAACATCAGAATGTTTCACATGAATCCCACATTTGATCGCATTTGTCAATAAAGATGTGAATAATCTGAAACCAGCTGCCATGAAATAAATGTCAACAGGTAGTTTATTAATTATTATAATGGAACAAACTTTTCTTCAGTTATTTATTCTAAGATTTAAAATCCAACAATTCATCTTATCATTCAAAAAAGTACATTAAATCACTGTTTTTAAAACATTTTGCAAGCTTAGAGGCTAAATATGATGTGATGATGTGAACTTTTGTTATTAATCGTACAGTTACATACTAAGGACATATACGATAGTTAACAAAGTGAGGTGAGATAGCTTCGCTTTTTTAAAGCAGTTTCTCCTTTTATTTTCTAAGTTTTAAATCAGTACAATAAATGAATAAATACATGAGTGAGTCGATGAGTAGCTCTAATAGACTGTAATGAGGTGATGGGAAAAGAAAACAGGTGAGACGTCTCGATTATTCTTATTATAATGTGTGAAAAAAGAAGATTTAACGACATGTTTGTATTTTCTTTGAGATCATCAGTAGATAATCGACCTGTTGGGTGGATGAGCTGCCTGATGAAACACCAACTCCAGCTGGAACTCTCCTCCACCCACCGACCTATATACAGTATATCACTCATTCCTTTTATACTCATTATTATTTATATTAATGTGTCATTATTAGGAATAGAAGACTGGACGACTCTGAGAAACACACGTCCAATTACAAAGTTTTCTTTTTTTAAAAGTCCAATGAGGGATAATGATCTGTGTAAACTGATCTCCAATCAGCGATCAATAACCACGAGACGAAAAGAGAAACACTGACAATGTAATTTCTTTTAAATTGTTATGATTTTGATGTGACACACAAATGTAGACTAGATTTTTTTTTTATTATAAAGATTCATAGGAAGGAAGAAAGAAAGAAAGAAAGATAGAAATAAAGAAAGAATGAAACCTCTAAGGTTTTCTGCACAGTGCTGAGAATCAGAAAAAGGCCATCTATGAGGAGATAAGGAGCAGGTTTAGTCATCTTGTCTCCCGTGAACAGGTACACCCAAGAGGTGAAATCACAATAAAAGTTTTGTTTTACTTTAATACAAAATATATAATATATATATTGAATATAAACAAACAAAAAAAGAATATATTAAAGAAAGAAATAAAGGCTTGAGGTTCTTTCTTTTTTATTGTTTGTTACATTATATACATTATTATTATTATTATTATACACATTGTATCTGCTGCATACACAAACACACATGCAGGTCATTTTAGTTGTGTTACTGTTAAACAACAGAATCAGCAGTTTTATAATTCAATATATAGACCTGGTCACACACACACACACACACACACACACACACACACACACACACACACACACACACACACACCAGTCATACCTCCACACAGTCTCCTACTTCACTGCGCATGTCTGCAAAAAACGAAAGCAATTAATTTAAGCATCATCTCATCATCAGTGGCAGAAATCCCAGAAACGAAAGACACAACCAGAAGCAAAGGAGCCTGCAGCTGGAGGAGGAGGAGGAACAGGAGGAGAAGATGAGGAGGAGGAGGAGGAGGAGGAGAGGTGAGTGTCTTCTAAAAGTCAGGGCTGCATCAGCAGGTCAGCAAGTTAACAAGAAGAAGCTTCAAGACTCACATTAGTGACATTTCAACCAGTCTTGGTGTCTTCACAGTTCACATGAAACCAAACAGAAACGTTGGAACAACATCACACTATCACACTGAAGACATAAAACAAACTGAACCTGGTCAAACAATAAAAGCTAAATGCATAAAAATGATGGCAGCACTCTGCAATAAGTAATAAGGTATTTTAGGCTTTATTAATGTTAATAAATAATTTATTCAGATCAGTTATCAGACTGAACAACTTTCTCTAGCTGCTTTTTATTCTTCAGCAGGATATTTGTCCTTATAGCTCTTTCTCTTAGCAGCAGGACTCTAACATGAATCTTTTGAATCTTTACCATAACATCTACTAATAAACAACATATTTATAACTGAAACCCACAAGTAATTATTATCAATATTTATAATTGCATTGTTATCAAACAGAAAGGATAAGTCACCAGCCAAAGGGATTTCACCCAACCTGGCAACCCTATTAACAGCTTACTGATCTATAAATCATTATTATGTAATAACCTTTAATAACGCCATTAATTACATCTCATAAACCTTTTACAAATAAAGGGCGACTCATTAAGTGGTACCAAAATGGTCAATTCGTAATTTTTAGCTTGTTTTTTCACTGTGATGTTATTGGTCCCTGTTTGTACTCATATATGTAACTTTCTTACTTGCTGACCATCTTGACTCCCTAGCAGAAGAGATATTGTATCTCAATGGATCATTTCTGGTTAAATAAAGAATAAATAAAATAAAAGTGAGCGAGAAACCAAACTTTTAAAATAGCCTACTTATAATATAATATAATATAATAATAATATAATAAATCTATATCTTGCTTGGATGAAGCAAACTGTAATGTCACATTATGTTTAAACAGTTAAAACAGATGGGTGTACTTTCATAATATCATCTATATCTATTACAGTGATCTGAAAATGGAAATATGGGTAAATATCCCCATTAATATTTCTTGAAATCCACACAATTTTTATTGTTACATTTTTGTTTCTGTAGCCTAAATAATAATATTACTAAAAATAATAAAAAAAACTATAAATGTCTTCAAATGTACAGCAATACACTGCATATACAGATATGCAAGTGTGTATTGAATTTTGCATATGAAGAATTGGAGGATTATAAAGTATGTTTGTCTAGATGTGGAATTCTATTAATTTGATGATGATTTAAGAAGGTGAACTGGATCATCCATTAGTGTGTGTTGGTGTGAACAATGTAAAACAATGTTGAATGTATATTTTACAGCCTGTAAATTGTGGTCTATAATAATAATAATATCTTAAACCTAAATAACTGAGACATTTAGGAAAATAAAAGCCTCATCGGGCCTCCTGTGTAAACCCTTCTCTCTCCTTCAAAGTCCACATGAAAAAAAAAGAAAGAAAAGAAAATCCCCTCGTTTTCCTCCAGCGCCGACATGAATTTCTGACTCATTAGCATTTATGCAAATGAGTTTCTAATTGCAGGCGTAATGACTCTGGCGTGGGAGATTTTTCAAAATCCGCCATGTTTTTTGTTACTGCAATGCTTTACAGGATGCATTTTTCTTTTTTTCTTTTTTTCTTAAAAACCAAAGCGGACCTTTTTCTCTGATGTCCAGCCGCTCATCCGGACAGGAATCCTGCAGGATGGCACATTTAAGAAAGACTTTGCTTTCTTTTTACAGGCCGCGTTTTATCTGTGGCATCAACGACAAAAGCCTTTTTTCTTTTGCCTGCTCGACGCTGCAGTGAAGCTGCTGCTGATGCTGATGCTGATGCTGCTGCTCGAGGTTTGGGGGCTTTTACGCAGAGAGGATGCTGGAGGAGACTCTGACTTGAAGGTGAGTCTGGAGACGCAGCAGCTGCAGCTCAGAGATGTCAGAGAGCCTGGAGCTCCTCTGATGCAATATGCACGAGAAAAATGGAAATGCAAGATGGCAGCACATAAAGGAGGATGTTAGACTTCATATTACAGGCTAAAAAAAAGAAGAATCCTCAGAAGGGAAAGCAAGCACTTATTCTCTCTTGGGAGAAAAGAAGTTTTGGCCCCCTGACAGAAATATTTATGATCTGCAAGATTTAATGTGTCAGTGCAAACAGGTTCACATTTAAGTAAAATGGGAAATATTTCATCTTTATAATTAAAAACAAAAGACACCAATGTTCCCTGCTTAATGAATTATATGGTGGACAGTGGTTTGTGTGTGTGTGTGTGTGTGTGTGTGTGTGTGTGTGTGTGTGTTTAGAGGGTTGTTTAAGGGGGGTTAGTCTGTCTGGTTTGGCACAAGGAGGCTGCTTGGCCCCCATGGAGCTCCAACAATATGGGCAGATTTTAGGGACAAAAGATCCAGAGCTTTGGGTTGCAGAGCACGTCTCTGACACTGGGACACACTGGTGCACTGGGGACACTGGGATGTTATACTGGGAGACGGTGAAGCAGAGTTCTGATGTGACAACAGTTTTACCTGTGCAGCTGTACAACAGGTAGCTGTAAAAGTCTTGATTAATGTAAGAAATTCAAAGTATAAAAGTGCAGTTCTTGCATAGACTGACACATTTCAAAAATAAAGGTGCCAAAAGACACATTTTAAAGATGTGGGTGTGCAGGGGGGGGGCAACATTTCTTTGTTTGATGGACGGTGATTAACATCAGAGGTCTTTAATCACTCAACAAGGTGTTCACTTCCACAGTTTGTTACGACCAAGCTGGCTAGAGGAAGGGGAAGAAACATAAAACCAGTTGGAATTGGTAAAATCAATCAGTCAGATCAACATTATTTTGCAGACTTTTCATCTGAAAACAATCCTGTCGATATTTGTTGTGTTTCTTTTCCACATTTCCATTGTTCTACAGAGCCGTTTGTTTCATATAAAGCTCGTCACGACATGCCAACTGAAGATTTTAGATAAATGAATCAAATATAATGCAGAAACACATAAAAAATGGAATGAAATGTGACTATATGAAGTGCATTTGACCCCTGCTGTTTTTACACAAGATCCATGTTGCATAAATTCAAAAGTATTGAGGGAATCATCCAAATCTTTGCAGAAAAACATGTTGTTATTTGTCATTTAAGAAAATCATCTAGTTGGTGATAAAATGTATTAACACAGTCTGTTAAGGATTAAAAAAGATGCTCAACAACAAACATGGCAGTAGAACAGTATGAGTTGTGAACAGACGGAGCAACATGAGGATCATAGTGAGGTTCAAATGCTCAACAGAACAACCAGAATGTTCCAGTTACAAGAGATGGAGGAAGTGTGGAGTCTTCTCTTCACACAGTGTGTGCTGTGTGGTGAGCTGGAAGATTGAATTGTTTCCTCATTTGAAATTACTACTAAATAGATTGTATTTTCTCTTCATGTACAAATTGTGTACTAAATGTAGGTGCTTTATTTTAAGTAATGTCAGTGAAACATTAAACAGAACCTGTTCCTATAATTAACACAAAAATAATCATTTTTGATATTTTGTTTCTATGGCTGTCCCCTCTCATCTGGTTTATCTGAACCAGACCTAATGGTCTTAAGAATACACTAGAACCTTTACTTGGGGAAAAAAATGAGCAACCTACACAACAAACCAAAAAAAAACAAGAAAAAAAATCTGTACTGAGATCTGAAACATTTGCTGCTTTCTGTTTCTCGTCTCTGCACCGTTGCCCGAGTCTTTTTTTCCTCTTTTCTTGGCCCTGGTTCTTATTCATGGCAGTGTTTTACATGCTGGTCAGCAGCTGAACTGGTTCAGTGCAGTCAGTCAGTCAGTGCGTGGGCTGTGAACACATCCTGCTGCTGGTTTAAAGACACAATCTGACATCCAAATGTAAACAAGACAACAGCCCGTTAATAAAATTCAAAGCACATGACAGGATACTGCTGGCACGCCCACATTTGATTGACAGGTGTTTTAGTAAAAGGGACTTAACAATGGATACATCTTTTAGTTATTAATCTCTTCAAAGCAGGAAAAAAAATCAGGCTTTTCAAATTAAATTGAGAAACAAAATGTTTATTTTTCATATCTCCTCTTTTATATGAGTGTGAATACTATTGCCATTTATGAAAGATGGGGCCTTTACTATTCTCTCGTAGAGGGTGGCCAAAATAACAAGAACGCCTGCCAATCTAGTGCAACCAAATACAACAGCTCTTCCTTAAATACTGTAATGATGTTCATAATGTGTCCGACGGTGTGAATTCAACATTGTTGTCTTTTTAAAACCGTCTTCACATTGTCAGGTGTTTACTAAAAATATGTTAAGTTACAGGACAGTATTTTTGTGTCACTGTACTGTACTTTATTTTTAACTTAAATCATTTTACAATAAAACTGTGATTCTTTTGAAAATATAAGGAGCATCTTTTGATTTATGCAACTTAAATAGAGTCAGATGTGCATGGAGGACAAGTCAGCCCACAGTGTCTTTGGTGGCTATGAGCGGGAGATAAATGTGCTTTTTAAGAGTTCAGCATCTTTGGTTGTTGTAAAGGTTTATGTTAAACCATCCATCCATTTTCTGATGCCTATTGATGTCTACAGGACCGGCTACAGTATGATACACTGTTGATTAAATATTGGAATGTCAAACATTTGCTTTGAATAGGCACATTTTTGGAAATGGTGATAAAAATAGGCTGAATATTCTCGTGAACTTCTTATGCTGTCATTCATCATCACTTTTCATTGTTCATATCAGCTGCAGAGATTCCGGTTCATCCTGTTGCTACTGTACAGTAGGAGCCTCAAATCTGCTGCATGAATCCATCGGCACAATTGATGTATCATCAAAGTGTTTTTAATCCAGCTGGCAGCCCAAAGCACCTCAACACAACCCAGAGTCTGAAATCACTTGTTGATCGACCAAATGTTTGTCTGATACCTGCACAGTTAGTATTGTATAGTTTAAATGTAGTTGTTAGCATTACAGCAACAGTTAGGGCCACAACAAATTATTATTTTCATTGTGGATTAATTGGCCAATTATATTCTAAATCTAAAAAAAATCTAAATCATGATTTCTGTCACTTCCGAAGGTGATCTTCAAATGTCCAGAAGTCAAAGATATTCAGTTTACTGTCATATATAATAAAAGCAGCAGATTCTCACGTTGAGAAGCTGGAACCAGTCAGAACTTATCAAAATTGTTGCGGATTCATTTTGACTAAACAATTAATGGTCTTCAATTTCACGGTTGCAGTTAGAGACAGTGATGGGAAATAAATACCGTATTTACTCCACAACTGTTATTTTAAGATACTTCACTTGAGTATTTCCATTTTGTTCCTTTACATTTCTACTATTCTTAGCTACAATGCATATTATAATTTTTGTATACAAAACATACAACAAATGATGCATTGTTATAGATTAAACTACCCATCAGTAGTTAAAATCCTTTAAATGCATCACAAAGCGACTAAGCAGTTCTACTTTTAACACTTAGATACAACAAGTTAAAATCTGAATATTAACAACCTTTACTTGTAATAGAGAATTGTTATTACATTGTTGTATTTCTAATTAAGTAAAGGATGTGGAAACCACCCCTGGCTACAAATATGCTCACAACTATTCTAACTACACTTTTAATTAAGGACACAATACAATTGAAGTTTTATTTATCTTAAGTTATTGCTGTCATAATTAAGCTACAAATGCAGTTCTAGTTATTTGCATAATTAAAGTTAATAACAAAGTTATTGGCGTTTCTGCAGTCGTTTCTGTTACATCCTGAATTTATATCATTCTGCATCTTAAAAATCCTGCATCATAATTCAGTTCCTGGAAAAATGTTAGATCCAAAAAGCTGGATTTGAATCTCAGTGGTGCAGAGTAAAGTGGATGGAGCAGGAGGAGGTGGTGGAGGAGGTGGAAACCATCCCTGGCTACAAATATGTTAACAGCTATTATAACTGCACTTTTAATTAAGGACACAATACAATTGAAGTTTTATTTATTTTGTCACTTTAAGTTATTGCTGTCATAATTAAGCTACAAATGCAGTTCTAGTTATTTGCATAATTAAAGTTAATAACAAAGTTATTGACCTTTCTGCAGTCCTGAATTTATATCATTCTGCATCTTAAAATCCTGCATCATAATTCAGTTCCTGGAAAATGTTTCATCCAGAAAGCTGGATTTGAATCTCAGTGGTGCAGAGTAAAGTGGATGGAGCAGGAGGAGGTGGTGGTGGTGGTGAGGTGGAGGGGGGTTAACCGCTAAACCCTGCAGGAATGGCCTGATGGGTGCTAATGAATTTGGGATTATTTATTCTATAATCACATATATTGTTGTACTTGGTTACAGATGCACCAATACATTATATGGTGGTAGGTTTACTGTATGTCCAAAGTTACCCAACATTTACCACAGCTACCACAGTCACATGACACTTGAATGAGGATAGAGTTTGGTGCAGAGTAAAGTGGATGGAGCAGGAAGAGGAGGAGGTGGTGGTGTTGGGAGGGTGAGGGGGTGTTTAACCGCCAAACCCTGCAGGAATGGCCTGATGGGTGCTAATGAACTTGGGATGTGCCACTACAATGCTAA
>CAKALG010018463.1:5103-15708 GCA_916700815.1 Helicolenus hilgendorfi | reverse complement strand
GTGAATGAACAGTGGACGTTTGTGCAGAAATAACTGCTGCAGCTCCTCCAGACCAACAGAGGTTTCCCGTGTCTTGTGAAGTGACGGGGCTCCGCATAGAGAAACGTTATCGTCTCCGACCAAAACTCCGGTGTCTCCCCTGTTCCCTCCGGCCGCGGTCGGGAGGCTGAGGCAGGAAAAGCCAACACTAGGATCAGCATTGATTCATGGAGAGACCTTGGTCTGGTCAGCTAACATTACTGCCAAGCAGCTGAAATATAGAGTGATATTGTGCTTTCAGCTGACGTGTGTCTCCTCACTGTTTTGATCGATGCTCGTTCATGTCTATGTAGAGCGAGCACGAGCGCGAGCGCGAGCAACAGGACGCTGACTTTCGTTGACTTAACGGCCACAGGTGTCGCTGTTAACAAGCAATTTCTGATTCTTACAAACAGTCCTTTTAATTGCAAATTAATCACAGATCTTTTTTTTTTTTTCAAAATGTACATTAAAGGGAGACTTGTCAAGTATTGGATGGGCAAATATGCTTGCTTTATGCAAATGTATGTATATATTTATTATTGGAATCAGCAGAAGTTTGGAGCGTTATTTAGCCTCCCTCTCGACAAGTAGTATGACATGGTTGGTTCCAATGGATTCTTTGGGTTTTTCTAGTTTAATATGATGCCAGTATCTTCACTCTAGCTTTAAAACTGAGCCTGCTACAACCTAAAAATCGCAAGTTGCGTTAATGCGTTAAATTAGTGGCGTTAAAACAAATTTGCGTTAACACGTTAATATCGCATTAACTTTGACAGCCCTAATGCTAACATGAGCAAATTAGCACTTAACACAAAATAAAGCTCAGGCTGACAGGAACGTCATCAGTTTAGCAGGTATTTGGTCCTAAACAAAAAATATTGGACACATTAAAACTTTTGACCTGACGATTGTGCTAAATGAAAAGTCAGAGGATCAACAAAATTATTACAAGTAATCCTGAGGGGGGTTTGAATGTTTGTACCAAATAATATGGCGATCCATCCATTAGCAGGTGAGACATTTCACTCAAAACCACAAATGTGAACCTCATGGATCACCAACAGTCATTAAAATACGCAGTCTGGAAATCACAAACTTGTATACCTATTCATTCAGCAGATGTTGAGATATTTCCCAGTATATGTGAAAACTCTGACCTGCCGATGGTGCTACAGGTGGATTTATCCTGAAGGGATGCACAAAGTCTAATAGCAATCCATCTAACAGCTGTTGAGAATACCATGCAGCACTTAATAAATATGCCTACATACAAAAAATGGATTAGCCTTTAGTGTCAAGCTTTTGTTCAAGAACCCTTTAGCAAAGCGGACGACCTCCATCATCGGGGACTGAACGCAGGTCCTTAGTTTGAAAGACACTTTATTCCTCCCGTCCTTGAATCCACTGTATCCACTGAGTACTGCGTCAAAACCAACTGTAGTTGCTTGCAGACATTTTGCCACTCAACATATTTTTTTGACTTGTAGATGCACACAGTTGACGTCTCTTGGTGGGGTCTCAAAGTGGGGTTTATACTCACAGATCTAAATTAAAGAGCTCAAGGTGATAAAATATAAATTATTAATGTGAATTTTACTCTGGGTGGATTTTTCTTTTGCTGTCAGTAACTGACAGAGCTTTAAAAAGCTCATTGAAGCAGGTCTCCTATTGATCTGGACCAAAAGTTAAATGTCCTTATTATGCTGCACCCTGAACAGCAGTTGGAAGAGAACGGAAGCATCATAGGGAATGAATAAACCGTAGGTATCTAAGGCCAGCTGAGAAAAGCTCACATGTATTGACCTGTGTCAGATCCCAGCAGAGTCCTTACTGTTGAGCAGGATCAAACTCTGGCTCAGTTACTGTCCTTTAGAGCTGATTCCCAATGATGTCAGAACAAAGCTCCAACAAAAATTACATCTTTGGTATGAGGGTTACACAGCAGCCTATAGGGCAGGCGCCGGGCATCAGCAAATGTCTGGACTGCGGTCAGGACCCAGACCGAGTACTTCAGGACTAAACTTATTAATGACAATAACTAATAATAAACTTCACGGAGCATTATTTCTTTTCCCTGAAGGTCGCAGCTATAGATCGCGGGCGCAGCTAATCCAGTTGAAGCTGAGGGAGGCAGTTTATTTTTGGCGTTATTGGGCAAAAATTCCATTATAAACTTTCAGCATATTGTAATTCAAGTGATACGCCAGGGTAGACAGATTTCTGTAAAAGGCAAAAAAAGACGCCAGAATTTGGAAACACCGCCAAAGTCTCCCATCCCTGGCTAGATTTTGTAAAGGCCGAAAACAAGCGAGAGGAGGTGCAGAAGTCCAGTTTTCTCTCAGAACACTTGAATTACAATAAACTGAAAGGTTATTATGGATTTTTTTGCTCAATGATGCCCAAAATATTCTGCCTACCCAGGCTTTAATACGGCAATAACTTAAATCGAGCCAATCCAATCTACTATTTACCGTGCACAGACAGTTCCAGAACAAAGAAAACAACAGTGTAAGTTAGATGTGAGAGAGATGACAGCATGGAGCGGATTGTGCCTGAGACTGTTTCCCTGGTCTAACCAAAGTAGCACTACTACTAATGAGCACCTGCACATGTGCATGAGAATGGCACTAACTCCATCCAAGCCGAGATTCAAACTACTGGCAGGGCAGTCGCAGACCCATTTCTCTCACTAGGAGAGTGCTCAAAGAGTTGATTCCACTTTTTCCAAAAATATGTAATTTTTTTTTTTTTTTATTCAGAAGATTCTGTCTTTTTCATTTTACTTCAGCCTTCAGTTCATTGTGCTAGGACTCATTATATTTATGATAAAGATAGCTAGGCTATTTGTTTACCATACGAACAAGTTCAATGTGTCTGTATGTTAATATCCTAATTTGAAAATTGACGATAAATATTGTTGAAAGGATGTGTTGATTTCATTTGACAGACATAGACTGTTGGATACAATTCAGATATTATGAGGTTCGGACCTTTGCTGGGAAGAACTTTTAGTAACTGGACCTCTCTTTGAATTTTAATTGAATATTCCTGCTTTAGGCCATATTCATCATTAAAAAACATAATTGCTAGTGATAGCCCGAATCATGTCATTATCTTAAAGCTGAAACTAATCAGAATTTGGGGGAAACAAAAAGTGGAATGTTTAAAAGTTGTGCGGGTTAATTGAAGTGCAAAAAAGAACACAAATCTCTTTTTGTGTAAAAGTAATTGAACCATGTGACCTAACATTGGGCTTAATTGTGCAGGTATATTCTGTAGTAAAAGTCCCATTGATTTCTCCCTGTTTTATCTTCCAAGTGCCTCAAGTAGGCTAACCTTAAATATAGAATTGCTTTGGAGTTTCTGATTCTTCCATTTTGCTAAAGTTTAAACACGAAAGCATTTGTCATCTACTTAGCACACTGCAGAAATAACATTATTAATTTACACTTATTAAAGTAGCCTATACAATAGGCCTGAAGGTGTAGCAGAGAGTAAACATATGGGGATGCCTTAAAGGTCCCATATCATGCTCATTTTCAGGTTCATACTTGTATTTTGTGTTTCTACTAGAACATGTTTACATGCTATAATGTTAAAAAAAACTTTATTTTCTTCATACTGTCAGCCTGAAATATACCTGTATTTACCTTCTGTCTGAAACGCTGTGTTTTAGTGCATTTCAACGGAATTGCAACGGAATTGCGTTGCTAGGCAACAGCTTGGGTCCATGTGTACTTCCTGTCAGCTGATGACATTCACATACACTGCAACAGGAAATAAACTGGGACACTTTTAGAATGTTTACGTTTAAATCTGTGTAAAGGATCTAAATATTGTATATTTGTGACATCACGAATGGGCAGAAATCCTCTGCTCCCCTGCCTGCGCGCTCACTCCACACTGCAGAAGAGTTAGTTTAGCTCTGGGAATATCTAGTGAATGCAGAGGGGACGTTTGTGCAGAAATAAATGCTGCAGCTCCTCCAGACCAACAGAGGTTTCCCGTGTCTTGTGAAGTGACGGGGCTCCGCAGCGAGAAATGTTATCTTTACGTTAACGTTTCTCTTCCTGCTTCAGCCCCGGAGGCTGAAGCAGGAAAAGCCAACACTAGGATCAGCATTGATTCATGGAGAGACCTTGGTCTGGTCAGCTAACATTACTGCCAAGCAGCTGAAATATAGAGTGATATTGTGCTTTTAGCTGACGTGTGTCGCCTCACTGTTTTGAGCGATGCTCCTTCATGTCTATTTAGAGCGAGCAAGCACGTGCCCGACCCTGACTTTCATTGACTTAACTGCCACAGGTGTCGCTTTCAACAAGCATTTCTGAAAGTTACAAACAGTCCCTTTAAGCCTGCTTTATAATAAAAAAACGTGAAAATCTCACTTTTTTTATAATATGGGACCTTTAAATTGCAAACTGCATCAAAATGCATCACTTTAAGTCTGTATACTCTCCTAAATGCAAATGTGTTATGAAGGCGTAAAGCGAGCCAAAATTTCTGGCAGAGTTGTTTTATTTGATGTGACACAGCGAATTAGATTTGAAGGGAGGGAACTAGAATCCCCCGAGGCGCGCTCTGGGTTTGGTAAAGCGCGCAGCGGATGCGCACAGCGGTAACATGGTCATATCATAACTTCTTGGCTCCAGAGATAAACATGTTCCAGGGACCGTCGCTGCTCATGTAGTCGGACTTGATTAGATTTGACTGTTTTCCTGTTTTAAATCATATAATCTTTAAGGATAGGAGCTCTTGGAGAGTTTCCTGCCCAACTTTGGAGAGCATATACGCGCAGCTTGGAGAGCGCACTTCACTGTGCGCGCTTTGATTCCAACCGAGGCGATTATTATTATTAAGAGGATCTGAAGATGAATGACACATCGGGCATTTTCTGCAAAAACAACCAAACAGAGAACTTAACCGACCCGTCATGTCGGAGTTCAACTCCTTCCTCTTTCAACTTCATCGACATCACTACTTTCATGCACATATTCCCTTCCATCTATGGCATCCTATGCTTGGTGGGAGTTATAGCCAACGGGCTGGTCATCTACGCGGTGAAAGCATGCAAGAAGAAGATGGTGTCGGACATCTATGTGCTGAATTTGGCCATAGCAGACATGCTGTTCCTGCTGGTGATGCCCTTCAACATCCACCAGCTGGTCAGAGACAGGCAGTGGGTGTTCGGAAACTTCATGTGCAAAGCTGTGGTGGTGGTGGATGTCAGCAACCAGTTCACCACAGTGGGAATAGTCACTGTGTTGTGCATTGATCGGTAAGTGTTCAAATCCAGCCATATCACAGATGTGATGCCAGTGTTTTATTATCATTCTCTTAGAAGATGTGATAAAAGTATGAGAGCTATTCTGTATACTTTGACATCAAAATACAGCATTAATGTAGATATATAATAATAATAGCATTCATAATCATAACAATGATACTATTTTCTCTGAGAGTAAAGCTAAATTATTATTATTTAAAAAAAAATATTTTACAGTTAATTTACTGTTTAAAGATACATTATATAGCTGTTTTCCACCTTTCTTTTACATTATCTTACTGATTTGTTTTAATGCACTATTTAGGTTGTATTTTTTACATACATTTTAATAAACATTATTTTTTGCCTAGATGAATAGACTTAGCAGGTTACAGACACAGGAATAGTTACACTAAATACAATTAAAGGCACTTAAAGGCTATAATAGACTTGTTGACACTTTTCCCAAAGTGTCTGTCTCTAGCTGGCTACAAGCACAGAATGCAAACCAGAACAACATGTGAGTGAAGAACAGTAAAGCTAATTCACTGATTTTACAATCATGTGCAATGTACAAGCCTCACATGTGCAGATCAGGTCCCAGAATTAAAAAAAATACTGCATGAAACTGTTACTGATGATACTTTAGACAGTTGATCAGCAGTACAGTGATGTTTATTAAGAATGCATTATAGTTCAGTTAAAAAACGGCCTATGAGCGTAATTTAACAGTAAAGCAGTGTTTTTAGCAATAACAGGTTAATACTGTTGAAATCCTGCTGTAAATTAATAGCAATTGTTTACAGTGCAGTGTTTTTACATTTAAAAAGAGCTAATCACCAGACAGTCCATCCAGTATGGGTAATCATCTGTGCAACAGCCCAAGAAGACACAGTGTTCTCTGTAAAAATGATGTATGTGTCATGTTTATGATCTGAACACATTGAGGACATCTAAATGAGTCTACACACCAAGTATTCCACTGATAAACATCTCCATTTGGAGGTAATCACCGAAGCAGGAGCTGCTCTCACAGCTCTAATGTCACACATCTTCAGTATAATATACTGTACATAATGTCTTTCTGTAGGGCCACTAGACCAGCTAATTGTGTTCTGATGAGCAGCACCACCTGCACTGAGAAACATCCTTTACTGGTTCCACAACATTTAGTAGCAGACTTATTATTTTTATCATTATCATTTTGTCAATACTGTTTTGTAGTATTTACCTTGACACAATTCAACTCTGTCCTTTCAAATGATTAAGTTACAAATGTATGCTGCAACAAATACCGAAAACAGAGATCAAAAGCACCTTCAAAACAAGCAATCTTCTGTAGAAAGGAGACCAGAATAATGATAACCTCTAACAAACAAACAAAAAGCTATCTTGTGTGGCCACCTCAATAGAATGAATACAAAAAGCAACATAATTATAACGTTTAAAGCCTTTCACAGGGCTGATTAAATCTGTTGTTTGGTATCCTAATTCAACAAAATTGTGATTAGAGTTTTTCATTTGACAGCTCCAATGATTCCCCTGAACCTCATGTTCCCGTACAATCAAAATCACACTTGTTTATCTGAGTTTAGGAGAAGTCACAGTGAAAAAAGTAAACTTCTAATATCAATATTACCAAGTTATATCTGTTAAAAACATGCATGTCCAGTTGTCCTATGTCCTATTTTTTCCTTCTCAGCTGTTAGACACATTCCAAACTAACATTAAAATGTTACTATAGGGGAATACCCCTGGTAGCGCCAACAAAGACAGTGTTGTTTTCATCGACACAGGAATAAGTTATTTCTGCTTGTTCTTTAACTCAAGACGCTGTGTAATTTAATTTCATGGCAGTTTTGTGGATATCAACATGTTCCTGTTTCCATGCAGCAGCAGCAGAGTTAAATACAAGTATAAACAGTTATCGAAGAGCAACTTTAGAAGAAAGTGCAATAAATCAAGAAGTATTTAAAGATTACAAAGAGATACTTTCACTGTGGATCCTGAATCCATTTGCCTTAGTGTTATATTATACAGAGAATCAAAAGAACTCGTGTGCACACTCAACTCAAAAGTCTTTAGAGTTTAATCGGTGCTGACCCGAAAAATCACACAGTAGCAAATGAAGTCGTTAGCACGCGCAAATAAGTATGTAATAAAATTTGGATAACGCACAGGAAGCTTTCAGCCCCAGGCTTTCCTCAGTGTTTCTCAGCATGAAACAAAGCGTGCTGAGTTCAGGGAGTCCCAAGTGTACGTTTTTGATCATATATCAATATCTGACTTGGCTGATCTGAGGCGACACACCAGTAGCCCACAAACTGGCCATTGATCTGCACTGTGCTGAATGTACATTTATTTAACTTCAACAGAGGATGCCAGCTTCTGTTGATGATCAGAATGCAAAACGATTCATTTATAGTCTAACATACAGGATGTCCCGGAGAAAATTGCAAGCATGTCGGAGTCTTAATTGTTTCCACGCCTGCTAAATCGAAACCAGAACGGTCGGGGCACGAGCATGGAGTAACGTGTAACATGTAGACAGCAACTGGGGATACTTAATTCACTCCACTTGAATGCCACTTGGTGTAATTGATGATAAAGTGGTCATTAATTTCCTGCAAATGTCCTAAAGACTGTCAATTTTGTCTAGCTGAGCAGCTCCTCAAATTGAAACACAATCAAATGCAAAATCCAAATGGAAAAGTGTTCATTTTCTACCGCTGTCACCTTTTAAATTATACTAATTTGTCCCTGCATTCATTTCTCTACTGAGCACGTTGACAGTGTATCTCTGAAAATGGCACTTGATTTTTCATCATTCCCCATCGCTTGATTTGCTTGGCGAGAATGAAAATGACCTCTAATGTTCTTTACATGCTGCAGCAAACTGCAGCAAAGTTGCTTTTGTTATCTGAATGCAGTCCAGATCTAAAAAAAGTGACCTCTTCCTCCTCCTAGGTACATCGCTATCGTCCACCCCACCTCAGAGAAGAGGACCATCCAGTGGACCATCATCATCAACATGCTGGTGTGGCTGGGCAGCTTCCTCCTCACCATCCCCGTCATGCTGTACGCCAAGGTTGTGCGCAGACAGCATTTGGAGGTGTGCATGATGAATCTGGACGGGCCTGAGGACATGTACTGGTACACTCTCTACCAGTCCATCCTGGGCTTCATCATCCCCCTCATCATCATCAGCACTTTTTACTCGCTCACTCTCTATCGCGTCTTCAGCTCCATCCGGCGTGTTAAACGCAAGCAGTCTGTTTGGGCTAAAAGAGCCACCAAGATGGTCCTAATGGTCATCGCCCTGTTCCTGATCTGCTGGTCGCCCTACCACGTCATTCAGGTGGTCAACCTGACCAACAACACCCCGACTATTGCCTTCATCTATGCCTACAACATCAGCATCTGCCTCAGCTACTCCCACAGCTGCATCAACCCGCTCATGTTGCTCATCTTCGCCCAGAATTACCGCGAGCGTCTTTGCTCCAGGAACACGCGGTACAGCTCCCAGCAATCATCCAAAGTCACGGTGGTCAAAGCAGACGGTTCTAGTATGATCAATGAACCCAACTACCGCTGTACTGTCATCTAATCAGAGAGATGTATTTTTGTATATAATGTTTTCGCCGCTTGCCTGTAAAGGAAGTAGCTTGATGAATAGTGTTGCCTATGAAGTTACATTCTGCAGCTTTTTCAAAATAATTAAGTAAAAAATTGATATCGTGAAAAAACTGAATATGAAGCAGAAATGTCAACCCTCACTAAGTAAAATACAAGTCAAATGTTCTCAACATATGCAGTGCAATACTCACTCACTCAGTTACAGTCACATATAATCATTCCTCTTAAAGGTACAGTGTGTAGGATTTGGTACATCTGATGTGGTTGCAGATTGCAACCGACTGAGTACCCCTCCGCTCATGCTTGATTTGTGCTTGACGCATCCGTGAGGGGTCATGAGTGTCCGCAGGGCGAAAGTGCCATCACACCATCAGATACGGCCCTTCGCGTGGGGTCCATGCGGCAGGTTTTCTCCCGTCCATGCACATCCAAGTTTTTCTAACTACTTGGATGCAGATGGGTGGGAAAAACTGGAGAACTTTGAGGAGTTTTGAGAATGTCTGTTTGCAGCGAGGAGAACCCCACACGGAGTATAAAAGGCGGCTGTGGCTCAGAGATAGAGCGGGTCGCCCACCGATTGAAAGGTTCGATCCCCGGCTCCTCCAGTCCACATGTCGAAGTGTCCTTGAGCAAGATACTTAACCCCAAATTACTCTTGAAAGCTGTGCCGTCGGTGTGTGAATGAGTATTTAGATTAGATCCTGAAGGGCAGGTTGGCTCCTTCCATGGCAGCCTCTGTAGTGTAGAGCGCTTTGAGTGGTCAGAAGACTAGAAAGACGCTATATAAATGCAAGTCCATTTACCATCCAAACGTTTCCTCATCACGGTTCCGCTGATGTCCGTGCGATTGCCCTTGCGGAAAGTATAACCAAAGCTTCACTTATCCCTTTCCAAGACTACAGTAACGTGAGCAGCCGAGTGCAAAACCGTGGTAAGGTCGTTCGCCTCGCTTAGAGGTCATCCTTACCATAATAACACTACTTTAGGAGCAACGGAAGTCACGTTGCCACGGTTCTGCACTCTGCAGCTCACGTTACCACAGTTTCACAAGCATGTCGGAAAACTATAGTGGCCTTCAGGTAACGGAAAAACGAGAAAGCCTCACTCTAGAGCCAGTGTTTGGTTGGTCTGTTCTGGGCTACTGTAGAAATATGGCCTTCCTATGTAGATATGAAGGGCTCATTCTAAGCAAACGAAAACACCACAATTCTTAGTTTCAGGTGATTATACACTAATGAAAACATAGTTATGAATATTATATTCCATTTCTGCTAATAGACCCCGCGAAATGCTACACACTGTTCCTTTAACCTACATCTTTCTTTACTTATCCCTGTAGGATGAGCCTCCATGTCACACACTCGCCTGATGACATGCACACACACGTGTAAACCTACAGTCATGATGATAATGATAATTAAATTCATTATTATTCCATGTTACTGATCATGGTAATATTATTATTATTATTATTATTGTATTGTATTATGTGTTTATCTACCGAGCGCTTTCCACCCTTTTTGTTATTGTTACTATTAATGTTGTTGTTATTTATTTTCTAATTTATTTTAATTTCTTTTTGTTCTCCTCCTACAACTTGGGCACAAGCCAGCAAAACCTGAGGTATCACACACGTGTGTAAGATCAACCCATTTGCTCACTCTTTCATCATCTCATACATT
>CAKALG010018453.1:0-19197 GCA_916700815.1 Helicolenus hilgendorfi | reverse complement strand
CACATCCCCAAACCGATGTAAATAACGCCACAGATGAACGTGATCACAACACAGAAATATTTGTTTATTTGTTTATAGATTTACATACCAACCGACCGCGCTATTTATTATAGACTGGCCAGCAATCACAGAAACTGATGAAAGCCGAGCCACTAAAATGACCAGCACGGTAAATAAATATAACAACTATCGGCATGTGAATAAGCTACTGTACAAGTAGGCCTGTATTTTCAAACCGTTTGTATGGCTTCTAATTTATTCAACAGAGATGTTCATTACATAAAATACTAATCATAATTATTATGTCTTAATAGAGACTTAATCCTATGATTAGGCCTGTCCATTATATGCCCATTATCACTAACAGCCGTTCACCACTGAAAGCGTTTTTAGAAGCGTTTTTGACGTCCGTCAGACGCGTCTCACGGAACAGAAACGCTTCTGTTTTATCAAATGTATCGATCCACATGACTTATTGAAATACAATAAGTCATGATAGCAATCAAATTAGATTTATTTGGAGTACAGTAACAGGAAGATGTTTCACACGATGGCAGCAAATCTGTACCAAAATCTGTGCTGCCAACCCATCAGTGAATGACACATTCCTGGATGTTATCCGAGTCTCTGCAGGTCTGTCCAGTACCTGCTTTGACAACAGCAGGCAGGATAATTACCCACAAAAATGCAAACAATTGGGTGTGACACCACATTCCATTTCATTCCTTCAGGAACTCTCACAAAACAGAAAAAAACTCATGCACTCATCCAGGCTTTAAGAAATTAAGGTTACCACCAAAAGGAAAGAACAAGAATTCACCCTCTAATAAAGCTTTAGAAGCTTTTACACTCATTTTTTTGCATTGGCATGTATAATAAATGCACCTATTCAACATCATGGAGGCAGAAGGTTTGAACTGATTCTGCCTGTTGAGTATGCTGGGTATGCAGGGCAAATCCATGACCGGGTCTGTCAACAACCCCCCGCCGGCGACCTTTATTTACCGCCACCTACGCACTCTCACATCTCTCACTTTCATCGTTTTGCTCCATCTTTATCCTTTTCTTTTTTCTGCTTTCACCATTTCAACCTTTTTCTATTTCATCTCCTTCCCTCCCTGTATTTATCACCTCACTAACGATCATCTGACAGCATATAACATCTCCTCCAAAACATCCAACAGGTAGCAGAACGCAACATAGGATGGGAGCATCTGCTGAATGTGAATGTATGGCATCTTGTATCGTCATTCATCATTCCTGTCTTGGGCCATGGGTTTAATTATGTCAAAGTCTTTATGAAAAAGTAAAACAGAACCACAACAGAACTAAGGACGGGAGTCGAGAACAGGTTCCATTTGAGAACTGGTTATTGAGAACTGGGAATTGTATGCCTCTGAGCTTATCAATTCCTTTAATCAATGCCGGCATTGTGAGTCGTTTTCTTGTATCTGCCACATTAGATTTAATCCAATAAACAAACTATCAAAGCGTACACAAAGAGAAAGTTGTCAGGGCTGGCGTCGGGGGGGTTGTTCAAACAAGCGTGCAGGAGACCGGAGATAAAGATGCTGTGTTCATCTCAGTACTTTTGTAGCTTCTAACTGAATCTCCTGCTTCCCTGTTTCTACTTCCACATATCTGCTTTATTTTACTCTTTCATTTTCAGCTGTAAAGGAGTCGTGTTAAGTTGCTGCAACAAAATAACTTTTATTGTGAAGAATTTAGGAAATGAAATTCGTTTATCGTCATTTTACAACCGCTTCTTTGACCACTAGTCACAGCCGTGGTTACACATCCTCAAGCAGGTAGCTCTGCTGTAATGGGAGACGTGAATCCCTGCCGTGCTGGGCTGACGCGCCGAGTCATGTATTAAAAAACCCTACAAGACACGGGAACTTGGCTTTGGTCTTGAGGAGTTGTAGCATTTCTTCACCAACAGCCTAAACTGTACACACACTGCACTGCTACGCTCACAAACTAGTTACAGCTGACTTCACTCCGTCACACGCACTCTCCGTCTATCTCTCTCTCGACCGCAAACACCAACACTCGTTAATGTGAAGCACACAAGCTACGTACTGAGTTATTCTTTCCATATTACACAGAGTCGTTTCATGGTATAAAATATTGATCGGTCCATCTCCGAGAAAGAATGGATTTCAATATTTCAACATTTGCTCTGCCTCTATTTTATCATTTTTTTCCTCAAGTCCTACATCACTGAGCCCCTGCAGCTCAATACAGAGCTGTTCTGTTTTTATCAAGCCATGATTGCTTATCAAACTGACCCCTTTCATGGAAATCTTCAACAGCGCAACTGTTAAAATAACATAATGCTACAATTAAAAGCTAATTGCTCACCGCTTCCTCTGTGGCTGGTAGCTCTTAGTCACCACCAGCGATGATGTCTTTTACAGATGTTTCACTACTAATTGCGGGCTATTTTCGTCACGTCATGTCTGCCCCCTTTCCTCTGGTGCCGTTCTCTCGCTTTTTGTGAGCGCTCCCTTTCTTCCCGAGGTCAAATCGTTATGTCTTCAGCATTTTGTCACCTGCTCCAAAAACATTTTGGTTTAGCAGAACCTTTATCTTCTTTTTATTTCCCCATTTGTTCAATGTATGAAACGTAGGCTACTTAGCCTTTAAAAAGGAATATTAACCATACTGTAAGTAGCGATTTGGTGGTGTTTCTTTATGTAAATGAGCCTGTGATTGCATAGGCAGGATAGTACACAAGCCGCTCATTACGTATGCAAATAGAGAACTTTTTATACGCACATTGTATTAAATGAGGCGTGAAAGCAGCCGGTTCAGAGGGTCAGATTGAATCTCGTACAACAAATTGAGCGTCCTTAACTGGGTATGATCTGCCCCATTTTTTCACAAGCTCCAGAGGTTTTGCATGAGTCACTGACGGCGGGAAAACAGTTTGTTTAATGAGTCAACTTGTTGGCTCGCAGAATGGGGACTCTGTCACAGATTTCCATTCAATTTAACCCCCGTCTAACCTGCCCTAATTGTCGAAGGCTTTCCGAGTCATTACGCCGTCTTTAAATACTCGAGCTGTGTTGTGTTATACAAATTTTCTCACAAATGATGCAAAGAAATCACATGTTTTGGGGGGTTTAAAATGTTGGCACTTCCTCTAAGCAAATGGGTTCAAGTTGATCTTAGACATATAGAGATTACCTGAAGGCTCTGTCATCCCAGTGAGGGTTCATGTTTGATGCAGGCTGCAGAACACACAGCAGGAAACATGCTCTGATGCCAAATTTGACAAGAGCACTCTAATCTGATTCAGTCTATGGGGTTAAAGTGGAAAGTGATCACAATGAGGGAAAAGAGTGTATGTGTGTCACAGACAAAAAATCCTGGAAGTGTCTTTTATTTTCTGTAAAATGATTAGTCAGCAACATATGTGCAGGGAGGCGGCGCTGGCTGAACCGGGACCATGCTGTTCTGTTTACCCAACGCGTCCTGAGCTCGGCACGCTGAATTTGGCACTCAAGACTTACATTCATATACAGCTGAAACTCCATCCCTCATGTGGAGAATATACCTGGAAACCTTACCAAAGTAGCGACGATGCCCATCCGTCTTATCTGCTACAAACCGAATGGAAAAAATGCAAAGCCGTGTAGAGGACCTTCAGTGACGGCACGGAGTTTGAAATGTGATCTAAACACTCGCCGAGAGCTCCCGCTTCCTCCTCCCCAACTCCCCAGCTGTCATCTGTCTAAAGCCACTCTTGCCCTGGAGGGCTTTTTGACAGATGTATGACTGTGAGAGGAAACAAAGGCAGGAGAGGATATAATCCAGAGTGGCTGAGAGCGCGGAGGAGGTGTGTGAGTCTCTGGCTGCGATGCAGCAGCAGCACGAGACTGGGATTATAAACTCTGAATTACACACGCAACCGCACCAAAACACAAATCCACAGTTGGATTTGGCCCGTGCCCTGCTTTCACTCATCTTGTCCTCATGAAACATCCGGCATGCAGAGGCTCAACGTATCATCATCTCATGTCATTGCTGTGTCATACATGACGACAGCTAGGGCTGGGCGATAGAATAGAATATTATACAGCTATCTGTTAAGGTCATTATCGCTATGTCAACTTGCGCGAAAAACAACGCGAAAGACTGCGATATTGATTTTTTAAGTTAGTTGAAAGAGAGTATCAGTTCAATTTGTTCAATAATAGAATGTTGGAAATATATATTTTTTTAATTCAACAAGCAATCTGTTGTATTTAAGCAGTATACTGACGGACACTTCTGCCATAGGAGCTGCATTTCAGACATCAAACATCTCACACACAATGAACCATCTGTTACAGCTTTGTTGGGCTCTGTCTGGGCTAAGATACACTTAAAGGAGTAGTGCTTAGCATTGCACTCATATAACACTGTCAACAGAACTCACAGTGGACAGATTTAAAAAAATAAAAAAGGATCAAACTAAATTGATGCTGCAGATCTATTGTTTGTATTGCATGCATTCTTTTTCCTTGTCAAAATCCGACACCTACATTATCTATTATATTATACCACAATGCAACTCGACTACAGGTGTGTTATGCTAGTGGCAGCTGACGTAGGTCTGGTAAGATCACTTCTTTCTAACTCCACATCTCCAGATTATTCTTTTTTTTATTTTATCACGTGTAGTTGTCCGGCAGATTAAATTATCAACGACCAAAATGTCTGTTGGGAAATGTGCCAAATAAATAAATGAATTAATTGATAGCATTAACTAGCCCGATATTGTAAGATGTGTTGCCAAGATACAAAAGTTTAAATGCCTCCGCTCTGCTGTGCTTCTAATCCAATAACACACTTTTTGTCAAATTCAGTGAATATCTCCTCACAGTCCGCTGGCTGACTGTTCTGTTGAAAAAAAAGCCAGTGTTCATACACAACCAGCAGACTGTGTAAATGTGAAACAAACAATCGGATCAAGCCACAACAATGATGATATAAATAATGATTGCATCATTGTTTCTTCAATAAAGTTTGACTTTTGGACTGAGACAATTACAAAGGCCATATTGGCCATTAAAAACAAAAATCTAGATTAAACCTTGATTCAGACCCAACCGACACGGACAACGAATGGTTGGCTGGCACTTTGGATTTTAACATCACATCCTTTGTGTTTGAAAGAAAATATTTGATCAAATTGCCATTAATTGGTATTGAGGTGTAACCACACACACATTACTCCATTTACGAGCTGCAGGATCAACCAACAGTCCCCATGTTGAAATAATGACAGGCCTTCACTCCCACTCAAACACATCTATTAGAAAAGAAAGGGAACGTGTGATACCATACTATGGCCTGTCCCTGCTACTCTATCAGTAGCTCATCGTTAGCCAGCAACTTGGAAAGACATCAAATAATGGAAATCACAGAGACATATTTGACTAGTACATATGATATTCAGTTAAACAAGCTTTTTGCTTTAATTTGGTTCTACCAGACTACTTTTAAAGTGTCATTTCAGTGCTAAACTTGTCATACACAAGTACTGTCAAGTGACAAGTAGGTCCTAATAAGCTTGTATTCACCGCTGTCTGCCGCGTCTCCGAAGCACTTCTCTCGTCTCATTTGTTTAACAGGGTGTCACCTGTGGCACCAATTTGCATTTGATTGCGAAACTTAGAAAAATGAGACGATTAAAGCTGTCAAACAAATGTTCTGACCTGTTGTCATGCACCGAGAAACCCCGTCACACCAGAGAACATGAACACACATGCATATACGTTCCTCTCCTGCAGCTCGTTGAGTCAATTTATAGAAGTGAGTCACCCTCAAGTGGAGGCGTTTAATGTCGACAGCGGTGTGCCACCACAACCTCAATTATCTTTCCCTGCAGCTGCTGTGATCATTCCTGGACTCACATCTGACGGAGATATAATCAGGCTGGGTTTCACTCGAGAACACGACAACCGACGGTGGTATATTTTTGAATGATAAGCTGTTGCTTGTTGATGTTTCCCGGAGTAATGCGCCAACTGTTATTGGTATGAAATTAACAGTGAATGAAACGATAGTCAAGCGGCGTCTACTGCGATCCTAAAAGGCTTAGTGTATAAAAAGCAACAGATATTGAGGCCAAGCATCCCAAGCATTGACACTGTTTACAGCAGAGATGTTGTTTCACAGCTTTGTGAAACTTTTCCTAATGCTCCTGTTGCTTTTAATGGTTCTGAAGATTATCTTTCCAGATATTCCTGTGGTGAGAGGTATGTTAAGAATGTTTTTTTACATCCCCGATCGGCTCTGAAGTCCATCCTAGTATGCACCGATTTCAAACCATAAATATAAAACATGTTCAATATTTACGATGGGATATCCTGTTGTGTGTGTGTGGGGAACCCAGAGGACAGCCGATGATGCTGGGAAAGAACGATAGCAAATAGGGAACCGAGCTGACTGAAGCAGAAGGACAACCACCGCGGGTGATGCATGAGCTAATGCAAAATGCAAAGCATAAAGTAGTAGTGAGACGGAGCTCAGAAATGGAGGATCAACTTGTTGATATGTGGTAACAAGACAAGAAAAGATCCATTTCACACAGTAAAATACATATAATCAATGAGTAAGGCTAGTTTCGGCTCTGTTGTCTATGAACTGATCTGATTAAGAGACGAGATTGCCAAACATTTTTCTGGAAGAAATTTCAGTGGAATCCCTGAATTTCACTGGAACTACTGCGCAAGGCTGCTTTGTCAGCACCACCGAGCAAAGCGACCATCTGTTTGGGGGAGATTTCCACTGGTCTCTAAGCACGGTCCAGCCACAATATGTTTTTGACGGAAATAAAAAGAAAGCCAAGAATGTTCTGGAGCCAAAAACTGGAAGCTGGAAGCAAACGTCAGAGGTGGAACCGAGAGAGAAAAGAGAGCGAGAGAGAGAAATAAGGTTGGATGAAAGAGGGAGTAGGTTGTTTAAACCATGCCTCTGTAAATGAGGTGAAACTGATTGGCGAGTGATGTGTGAATGAGAGAGATGGTTGGAATGTAACCGACATCAAGTTAATAGCTGTTTTGGCATCGAATATAAATCGAGTCAGACAATATTTAAGAGTTCTCGATCTGGTCATGAAGAACAAGCCAAGGCACGTAAAATAAGATACAATAGGATAATCCTTTATTGAGCCTCTGAGGGGAAATAAGTACATATACATAGAGAAATTAAAGGAGGTATAGAAGTACAAATATGAACTACACAAGAGCAATTGCAGACAAAGTTACGAGGTATTTAGACACTCTAAACTCACGATTAGAAATGTTGACTTCATGTTTTATCTGGCTCAAATTGGCAGAACACCAGCTCTATTATAAGGTTTACACAGACTTCTACCCTTGAGAGTGTTCCTGTTCCCACAGCAACATGTTCACCTCACAACCAAACATAACATTAACATCTGTGTTGTGAAAAAAAGGAAAACATTCAATGTCATTCTTACGCTATCAGCTGTCGAAGTTACAAATATGTCAAAAATGCACCTCCATTGTTGTTATGTAGCTATTTCTAAATCTACCTAAGTTAATGAGTAACCAGCCCAGATCATTTTCAAACAATACTAAAGATTGGAATTAGATGAGACGGACTTCTGTAAATATTCATGTTAAGAGACCAACATGAACTTAAAAAAGGGAACTCAGTAAGACCAGGTTAGATGTCAACCAATTAAACTGTTATCAGGCCATTAAATAGGTGTTATCAGTCGCTATAAGCACCAGAGATGTGGGTCATTAGAGGCCTATTATGTTGTAAAAGTGAAAGTGAAACTGAGAAGTAACACGTTCTAACGTTGTAAAACTGAATGAAAGGTCATGTTTTTAACATAAGAAAAAAGGCTTCTTTAGGTTTAGGTAGTAAAACTACAACTTCTTCAGGTTTAGACAAGACTTTGCCAATTATCAACCTGAATGTTAACCTTAAAATTACATTAAAAAAAAGTGATTTTGACTTCTTTCTTTCTCTAGATTCAAGCTCTGGTGTTGTGCTGGACTTCCAGGTTTTGATGAGAAACCAGAGCTGTGTGTGAACACCGTCATGACAGCATCGCATGCTGATCTTCCCCCGGATATAAACAGCGGAGGAATGCCTGTACAGGGTTTTAGGTTCCACTTTTTCTGGGATGACAAATCCACTGTCTGTCAAGACGCATCACCTAAGCCTCTTTCCGAGCCAGTAAAAAAAAAAGGCTGCCCTTAAAAACATGACTCAGATCAGCTCTAGTGAATGATGCAATCCCTGATTTCATCCATTGGGTACGAGAGAGAGAAAACATACAGAGCCGAGAGACAGAACAAGAGTTTTGACAAGACTGTCCCTGGAGGGATCGCCACCCTTGGCATGGTTCTGGCAGCTCTTCACCTCTGCTGTTGGTGCACAATATGTGGGCTGTCCAAACATTAGGGAAGCCGTGCTACATACACAGTCCCGATAGTGTCCCCTCTGAGACATGAGTCAACTCCAGCAAACTGCATTAGTGATATAGTAACCATTAATTACTAAAGGGGAAACCCCAGGGCGGTGCTGGTTTCTCATAAAGAAACAAAAAGCTCTGTGGACATTTTTTACTGTGTGCCTCAAGATGTTTAACATTATTAACACAGTGACTGTTAATGGTTTACATAAATCATGTTGTTAGTGTTGCACAGTGCAATTATCACATTTATTGCACTGGTGGGGAAGTGTTTTTTAAGGTTCCACAAAGCCCAGTTTAACTAACACAGCTACGACTTGTAAAAGGTCATATTCTATATTGTTATTTTCCACCAATCCTATGAAGAAGTAACCCAGTGTTTCCCATTTATTACCTGGACTGAGGCGACTGTCGCTCTAGTTCTGGGAGCTCATCTCCCACAGGTCATCAACACACTCACACCTATCCTAATAATCTCCCCAGAGAACAAGGGATGAACACAAAGATCCAAAGTTCGGAGATCAATGCCATGAAGAATAATGGCGTCTCCCTCTTCCATTCACAGCAGCGGGGCAGAGATAAGAAAAGGGACAGAGAAAGAGGGAAAAGGCTTGCGTTTTCAAAGAGCCACAAAGCTTCAGAGGGACAGACCTTGTGCTCTCACAGAGTCAGTGGAGTGGTTTATTAAGGCGGAGGAGAGCACCCGGTCTCTGTCTGACGGACAAAGAAGCCCTAATTAAAGCAGGCAGCCTGTCCCTCAAGTGGCTGCCCTACTTGGCTAAATGAGGATTTAGAATAAAGCCCAGAGGGAATACTCCAGTTTATCCCTATGTTTCAAGGAGAGACGGGAAGGAGGCAGCACCTGAGTGACTGATGACACCAATGAAGTTTGGAGGGGCCTCAGGCTCACCTACTGTAGCTATGACAAATGATACAAAAAGGCAAAGAACGCATATACATAGAGTACAATTACTGTCACCATGGACAAGATCATATGATACTGGAACTCCTTCACGTGAGGCACCGACTCTTTCGAGAATATCCCTGATAATGCTTCATGGTGAACAACAAATCTGTGTTGCAATCGGCAGGAGGAGAGATAGTTAACGTTAGCTGCTAGCATGGGCAGCACAGTCCTGCTTGGCTAAATAACAGAGCCAAACAGCTAACGTTAACAGAGGTTGCATAGAATTACATTACGATGCCTTCAAGCTCTATTCAGTAAAAACAGTATTGGGTGAAGGTTAATTATAACGTTATGATGTGTTCAAATGTTATCTTGTAAAATTTAGTTTTTGGTGAGAAACCTGAGGCGGATTATCAGGGAAGTATAACTAAACGTATAAATGCTATTTTAGCAGCTTCATGCACAGAAGTAGACACCCAACAAACAATTCAAAGTTTAATTTATAAAACGGCCACAATTGAGAAAAATGCCCATCACAATTACCCGAATTTGACTCAGTTTTGTTCAACCAAATTAATCAAATTACAAAAATGTAAAGCGGAGAAAAGCAGTAAATCCTCACATTTGAGAGGCTCGAACCATAATGTGAGTTTTTTTTTTTAATAAATGACAATAAATTATTACAGTTGTTGACATACATTTTCTGTCTATCATCTAATCATTTATAGCATATTTGAATAATAATAGCATACTACTTTTCAATCCTACTATATCGCTATCAGCTTTCAAGCATCTACTTGCTCTCAAGCTGATTTTAGCCAACAGGAAGAAAAAGTGGCCCCCTTTTCTTCTTCAGGTCGGTTCATCAAACGAAGGCTCGGCTTCAGAGAGACTGAGATTCTAATCCGCAGAAATCCATTCGGCGTTATTATTCCACAAGAGAAGAGACAATGCAGCTCATCAGAACTGATGAGATGCCTCCTGCGGCCTTTGATTGATTGGCTGATAGCAGACAAATCAGCTTAGCACCCCCCCGATGCATCTTATCATCAGTCAATACCTGCCGTCTGCTTCTGCCAACTCAGCATTACAAAAGAACTTTGAAGAATTCAATAAAGGCCTGCGCGATGTCGAATAAAAGACAATCTGTGATGTGGGATAACATTGTTCAATATTGCGATGACGATATGACTGGCGACAATAACATTTAAAAAAAAAAATCAGTCAGTATCAGTCCTTCCTCAAAGCGAAGTCTTCAGAGGAATGTAAGTCTTTCTTAAACTAACAAAGACCAGGAGTTAGTCTATCAGAGCAACTAATCTCACTCATGTATACAGTAGATTTATACACAGTTTCATAGGGGCCTTGAACGCCACGCACCAATTACAGCAGACCCTGAGCGTACACCTCCTGATCCTCCAGTGCCACATCTCCCAAGCCTGTATTTACTCAATGAGCTCAGGGTGGTTAGACAGTCCCAAGTCTGTATTTACTCACAGTCATCATCAGAAATAACAAGCACGGGTTCATATGAGGTTGATCATTCTCACTACATTAAAATGAATACATGAGATCTGTTAGGCAGAAGTAATTTAACATAGATTTTCTACCACATAATGTTAGTTTACAGGAATTTTAAGATACGTGGCAAACTAAGCTAAAAAGTCATGTCCACAGGGGTGTTTGTAGCGCGAGGGATCGCCTCGCTTCCCAGCATTGAACGCTTGATGGGTTGCCACTAGACAAAAGGCACTAGGCATCTGATTGGACGAACGCTTTCCCTCGTGGGCTGCTGCTCCCAGCTTTCAAACCGGAACCAAGATGGCGGCTCATTTGGAAACTTTCTTCTCGAAATAGTTCACTGAAATGTGTTTCTGACAAACATTTGATGAGAAATCAGCCATGCGGTTTGCTGAATCTGTCTTTATTTTGCATCGACAACGGTTAGTTTTAAAGTTTCTAGGGAGTTTCCAGAGGCAGCGAGTCACATCGGCACCCCTGACTTGCATAAAGTAGCCTAGACCTCAACTTTATGCAAATAAGGAGTGGCGATCCGTCTCGCCCCGCTGCCACGCTACCAGAATGCATTGCACGGCTGCTTAAATAGACAATGAATTAGCTTGTGTAGCCGAGGGTTACGTTGCTCCTCTGCTTTATGATAATAACACGGAGGCTCCGTAGTCTGCAACAGCGCATCACCGCTTCACTCCTTTTGTTCCACCCTTCACAATAAACTCCCTAGACACATACTGTACACTGAAACACTGCTTACTAGAGGGAAGTCATTCAGAGACTTCACTAAGAGACAACTCAACAAGAACACTTCTTTGTAACAATTGGTTATTAGCCGAGCTAGTGCGCTGTGCTTGTGTAAACATAGTAGTGGTGGATGAAGAGCAGATTCAAATATCTGCTTTTCTATATGTTTACATCATATTTACGCTTGTTGAACAGGTGTATAAAGTATTGGCTTTGAATGTTTGAGTGTGGAGAACTCCTTCACAGCCTCGACACTAAGCAGATAGAGGATGCAGCGTGATAATAAATACTAACGTTACGATCTAAATAATAAGATCCCATTTCCTTGAGTCACTTTTTATGATGGAAGCCATTCTACAGCAGGTGTTTATCTTATCGTACATATTTCATGATGTTGATCCCCACCCCCCCTCCTTTCTTTCACTTATTCATCTCCTCTTCGGCTTGAACACTAGAGCTAGAGCTGAAGTGGAAATAACATGAGTTACTATTTAAAAAAAAAAAACCCAGAGAGGCTGGAATGAGAAGTCCTTCTCTTGCCAGATGATTGATGGGGAAATTAGGCAGGCAGAGATGAAAATACCTTTTTGCCAAGGACCGGGGAGTCCTCCGCTCCCGCTGACAGTTGCTCTATAACATGGCAGCCTGATTTCTGTTTTTCATGCTCCCTCGCGTCGTTCTAATGAGATATTTTTAGCCTGCCGCGAGCAGCTGTGCATCACTTAAAAGAAGAGGGAGTCTGGGGTGAATTATTACAAATAGGTCTATACACACTTCTGTTACTGCGCTAATGTTACGCTTCACGGTTGGTCCCCTCCTTGGATGGATTGAATATGGACATAAAACCCAGTTCAAACAGTAAAAGAAAGTAAAGAGCCTTCTGTCTCAGGTGGTTCAATAATTGGAGGTTAAACACAGTGAGGATTTATGATCATGGAAAAAAACAAAATGCAAGAAGATGAGACAAAACTCCATCTGTTTTCCCCCGGTGAAACGCTCTCAGAGCAGACTCAAAACAAGAGGCTCTTAGCAGTGTCTGCATTTTCAGTGAACATGAATGTTGACAGCTATCCAGTTAGCCAAACACACAATCAACAACAGAATAGTAGTAGTAGTAAGTCTGGGTTTCAAATTGTTCAATAGAGTCAATACGATATCAGAGTTTCGATAATGATACCAAAACAACATTTTTTAGTACAAACACAAAAGTTGTCAAATGTTAAGCTGACGTACAAGAACTTTGCCGGGAAAAAATACTGCCTAAATTTGTCAAAATTCTAATTTTGGTATTTGACAGTTACGGTACTTGGTCTGTACCCAAAAAAAAGTAATGCTGTTGTTTAGTAGGACTGGGCGGTATGGAGAAGATCAAATATCACGATATTTTTGACCACATACCTCGATATCGATATTGCAACGACATTGTGGGGTTCACCATTTCAGCTTTTACAAAATATTTACACAGACATTTTTGATAAATAATCATCATAATGTGGATATAATGACTAAGTGGGTAAAGACAAGTAATAGAACAGCTAGAACGGTCTGGTAAGTTCAGAAAATGACATCACTTTACTGTAATGCAGCCTTTAAAACCAGGAAAAGACAACACTTATACACGCCATATCACCATATTTCCATATCCAAAATCTAGGATGATATCTAGTCTCATATCAGGATATCGATATTATATTGATATATTGCCCAGCCCTATTGGATAGGCTGAGTTAAAGCGGTAAATGTGTACTTCTGTTTGTAAATCAACCGTATATACACTCACTCAGGGTCTGAAATTAACTTTTTTCACTGCCGCTGTGGCAGACAAGTATTGATACAGGCAAGATGATACAGCGTGCGTATGCCGTTACGTTATTGTGCATGCGTGACTGTCGGAAAGCATCGATACAGAGGAATCGACAATCACGGAGGCATGAGATGCCAAGGAATCGTACAACTATGAACCGGTTCTGTATTCCCATCCCTCGCGTTTTCCTTTCCTGCCAAAGTGCCGGGTGGCCTGGCAACAATTTACCCGCATTTTGGCTGGTGGTGGGTGCTAATTTCCTTCAGAAACACCGGCAGAAACAACACGAGTACACTAGATATGGCATGACCCACAATTGCAGAAGTTCCATTTGTAAACTTTTAATTAATGTCATCTTGTTCTTTTTAACTTGAATCTGTTTGGATGGACACCCCCATTTTCGCACTATTTCACCCAAAGAGGATGAACACTCAGCAGAAAATGTCATGGTGGGTTTTCTTAATGGATGAATGATGCTGAAATGGTGTAAAACATTAAGTGCTGTCAGCTTTCAGTGTTTGATGGAAGCAATTGGGGTCAGAGGACACACTTTAGGCTTCAGAGACGGGCTATTTAAATGGCGATGGAGACACAAGGACATTCTCTGGAGGGGGTTTTCTGAGTCATCACTTTAATGCTTGTGTCAACGGGGCTGCACGAAACAGCTCGCTGGTCATCTAAGTCATAGGCCATGTGGGTCAGCCAGAACCTGAGGGATGAGCTGTGGATACAATGACACGACACACTCAAATACCATTTAGACCGTAGCTTTGTGTTGGGTCTCTTTTTTCCCTTTATGACACACGCACACACACAATATATCTCCCTTGATCCATCTCTTTCATGTCTGGTCTTAGCAGGGTGCAGTGTAAATGGCATGCTGAGCCCCTGACATTAGCTGCTAAGCCAACCGCTGGCACTGCACATACACCGACCAGCGGTGTGCGCTCTAATGGAGCACTTTATTTAGACACTCTCTACACACGTGTGTGTGTGTGTGTGTGTGTGTGTGTGTGTGTACACAGGGGGAGTGTGGCAGGAAGGATTTAGGCACCGCTGACCCAGTCTCAATATAAACAACAGAGGGATCGGGTCATCACCCCCGGTGCTGGGCTTGCAGGCGACATAAAAAAATCAGTTTGCTCCCGCATGTTAAGCTACAGTTTGTGTATGCATGTGTGTGTGTGTGTGTGTGTGTGTGTGTGTGTGTGTGTGTGTGTGTATGTGTGTGATTTAGGAAGAACTTACAGGGCTCATTGCTGTTAAATGAGGCAAGACAAAAAAATTGCATTATTGTTCATTGTTTAGCTAAATGTGCCTGAGTCGAGTGATTCACAGACCGCTGACAGCGTCACGCACTTGCATAATTAACAGCACAAAGACTGTAATATACTTCAACGGCTATATTACCCCACGGACTATATTTAGCTCCCCCATCTCTTTTGTTTCCATGGGAATGAAGAGTTCACGGCGAGCGGCTGGGGGGGCCTCGGGTATTTTCCAGAAGCAAAAAAAACGACAGAAAAGGCTTCGCTCCTGAACCATAGCTAGCTTTTCCACAGCCTGGTGGGTTTGTGAAGTGATCATTTCCACTCCGCTGGGTCCAAGCATCACTAGGTCTGTGTTTAACCACTGCCCTAGTTTCCCCCCCTCGTACAACAAGCCTGTGCTGTCAGTTGAAGACGGGCTTTCAGTTCACTACATCTGGATTGTGTTTTAGTTACACGTTCTGTGCTTGTCTCTGTAATAGGGCTTTTATTTTGAAGGGAGGGGTTCTAGGAGAAGTGATACACATGAAGTTTGCACAAATTTGTATTGTTTAACTTCATTTTTTTAAGGTAAACAATAAAAAAGCAGGAAGATAAGACCTTTTCCAAGAAAACCTGGCCTGCACTTTACGGCACAGAACGAGAGGAGAGCCTGGAGTGCAAACAGAAGAAATGCTATGATATTATTCATCTGTGGTCAGCGGTGGAAAAAGCAAAAGACTAATAGGAAAGATAAATCATTGCCAACATGTTCATACTCTTTAAAACAGCCGAGAAAAAAAGGGTTTCTGTCAAATGAAGTCTTTTTATAGTGACACTACAGAACTATCAATGTCATCCACTGCCTCATCGGTTTTCAGTAAGTACACCCAGCAGATATAAAGAATGTGAGAGTGATGTTTCAAAATGTTGGATATAGAAAACTAGGGCTGTCAAAGTTAACACAATAATAAGGCGTTAACACAAATTAGTTTTAACATCACTAATTTCTTGAACGTGATAACACAACTTGTGATTTTTAGGTTGTAGCAGGCTCAGTTTTAAAGTTAGAAGATACATATGAAACTAGAAAACCTAAAGAATCCATTGATACCAACCATGTCATACTAGATTGTCACGAAGGAGGTAACACATTCAGTTTGGGGCAAGTCATAGTCAAGTCAGCACACTGACAGCTGTTGTTACCTGTTGGGCTGCAGTTTGCCATGTTATGACTTGAGCATATTTTGTATGCTAAATGCAGTTTTATGCTAAATTTCTGGACAATATCTGTCATTGGTTTGTGTTGTAATTGAATTCCAATAATAAATATATACATACATTTGTATAAAGCAGCATATTTTCTCACTCCCATGTTGATAAGAGTATTAAATACTTGACAAATCTCCCTTTAAGGTACATTTTGAACAGATTAAAAATGTGTGATTCATTTCTGATCAATGACGATTAACTATGGAAAATCCTGTGATTAATCGCCATTAAATATTCTAATCGATTGGAAGCCCTACTTAAAACATATCACACCTCTCAGTGCATCAGTGTTTAAAATTTAAACACAATCTAAATTCAACATTCATCAAGTTATAATTCCATATCAGATCATATTTCATCAAAAAGTGAGTGAACAAGACCAACCCAACTCAACCTGAGATTAATGCTGTAGTTTTGCTTTATTTCATTCCTTAGTGGTCATTAGCTCACCAGGCTAAATACATAAAACAAGACACGTGATATGCACAGCCCTGATGTTGAAAGCCAATACCTTTAGCTGATACCACAAAAAAAGATTTAACAAAAGTAACACAGTGTGCAAACAAGGCCACTTCAACTAAAAAAAAAAAAAAAAAGAATCAATGACACTTCAATCATTAACAAAATGACACGCGAGCAACAACTATTGAATCGTGCTCGTTTCCTGAGAGAACCTGACATGTTTTACACTCAGGAAGGATCCAATCAGAGTGGAGGCTGCACCTTAAGGAGTCACACCAATGCTGCTCTCAATCCAAGCTGTGTCCTATCTACGTATCAACGGCCCACTTCCCGATTCCCCCGGTGGGCAGGGCTGACCTTGCTCTCTGCTTTTCCTATCAGATATTCTGACTTCAAGTGAAGGCACACATACGTTCTCGTATCACATTCGTGTGATTAGGACTGTGTGGACTTGATGAATTCTGTCAAAAAGTCCCCCTGATGTTGTGCTTAAAAAGTCCAGCTGTTGCACAGTCGCGTCGGTATTCCTTGGAAGTTCACTGCACCAGAAAGCAGTGCGTTTTGGTGTGAAGCCAGAGTTTACAGCCACATAAAGCCTCTCCAAATAGATGGAGCTTCCTGTTTGGGATTTCTCATCACGCAGCAGCAGCAGCAGCAAAAGCAACAGCAGCGGCAGCGTTGGCAACAAGTCTGGGGTTTCCCCTCATTGAACGTGACCCTCAGTTCAGCCTGCCTGTACTCACTACAGTACACTACTGTATCTGTTCAGTGCTGTGTTTCCTCTTCTGAACTCCACTGCTGCCCCCGTAAACCAGATTATGGTGGTTTTCATGATTTGAGGCTAAAATGTGCTTTTGCTTTTTTTTTTCAACCAACAGATATAGCTATAAATCTTGTATGTGCTCAATCTGTGACCCATCTGTTCCCCTGAATTTTGTCTTTCGGAGACGGAGATACTTTTAACCATATAGTGGTTTGTCATCGTAACCAATGGTGAGCTGGGTTGTGGCCATGTGGTTATCAAATGGTAAGTAGTGGCCACAGAGCAGGGAAGTCATGATACTGACACCAATAATGGAAAGCAGTTAGAATATACAAGCACCGACTTCAACAATGATTCGGCCTTATTTTCATAGTTTTGACCATCGTTTCTAATAGCGATGGACAAATGTGTGGAATGATGTTATACTTTAAAAAACATTGGAAAAAACATGTGTTAATACATTTATGTTGTTTTATCAGAGTTCGATTAGAGATGTTCGGATGCCATTTTTTCCTTCCCTATACCGATTCGGATACCTGAACTTGCGGTATCGGACGAAACCAAGTACTAAACCAGCGTAATAAAAGAAATATATCGTTTTTGTTTATTATCTACCAGCAGTTTACTACTGACCATGTATGGATGTGATGTATGGCCTGGCTCAGGTTAAACCCTTTTCTGGGTTAATAAGTTATGGTATTGGATCGGTGCATCGACTGGCGTACTCGCCGATACCCAATACCGGGTTTTGGTCAGTATCGGACGCATTTCCAATACTGGTATCTGTATCGGATTCAGAACAACTCTATCAAATAATGAAACTTTAGGCAGATTTACGTTGTTTCCCGTTTCACATTTCAACATTTTCTAAACCCGCAGGCCTGTATTGACAGATTGAACATAAACCAAAGTTGATTATGGCTGCAACTAATCACAGTTTCCCAGAGCCCAAGGTGACACTTTCACAAAACACAAAGACATGCCGTTTACTATGGTCCCATAACAATTTTAGACTAAATCTCAATTTGTACTCATCTCAGACTTAAATGGTTCTCACAACAACAGCCCTGACTCACCAGGTTCACTACTGAGACCTGAGAACACAGCGACGTCGCTATAACAAAGTCAAGTCAAGACAGGGAAAGAATCACGATCAGACAAGTCATAAACAAGCCAACACTTTAGCGAGACGATCGGAACAAAAGTGAGCACACCTGAAATGCAGCTAATAATCTAAACTCTTTGCACTTTGGATGTGTCAGAACTACATTAAGTACTGCAGGTCAGAGTAGAACCATGAAGTCGGTGATGAATGTTTACAACGGACAGTGTGGCTCTGCCTTGGTTTTTTCTCTTTCAAATAGGTTCGTCCAACCTGAGGCTTTTGGACAATGTTAATCTCATGAATTGGAACGAACGACGGGCAAAACTATGAAAAGAAGACCTGAATTATGATAAACCAGGAATATCTTTGAATGTACCTGTGGATTAAAAGTCCCACTGGATAGACACAAAAATAACAAAGTGCTAATTAGATCTCCTTTTTGAAACAGCGGAGCAACGATGTCGACGACCACTCTCACGGCCTCTTACTCACACGCCGCCTCCGCCTCATCTCCTTTTCCCCTTCAGGTGAGAGAGGCTCGGGCTCGGCGAAGGCACTCGGCCAAAGCAATCCGAGCACAGAATCAATCTCCTTTTCTATAAACATCTGCCCTCCTCTCTTTCATCGCTCATGTTCTCCCCCTCACCTCTGGAAACCACGAGCTTTCTCATTCAAGCTTTCAATTTTTCACCACACCGGACGACCGGCTATGACTCAAATCTCGACTCATCTCGTTGTGTGACCGAGCCATCGAGAGAAGAGAAATAGATATTCTCCTTTTAACTGTTTTGTACTCCCCCATTTTTGCTTTTTTCTCCATGCAGCTGTGAGGAAACCCCCGCCTGCTTCCCCATGAGACACACTACATCTGTGTGCCTTTTCAAGCCCATCTCCTTTTGTTTGTGCATCACTGTCTTCCGCGGGGATCAATC
>CAKALG010018452.1:0-17648 GCA_916700815.1 Helicolenus hilgendorfi | reverse complement strand
GCCGGTCGATGCAGCTGTGCATTTACGTGACCATCAGACACTGCGCACACAAGCTGATGGTATTCCCAGCGTGCGTGGCGCTGGAAATGACGTTTTGCAAATGTTGCACCACTTCCTGTGTCCACTATGTGACGCTAGAGAACACACACGATTCATACCTCATGCTGCTGTATATCATGTAGACCACACCGTGTAAATTTCATGTAAATCCGATGATCTTTGTAACATAACATCATCATGCAAACTTCCCGCCTCACCACGGCAACGATGTTCAACGAAAAACACAAACTCTTCGCAATTTACCATCATGACGCTCCAAATTTGAGATGGATCTGTTGAATCCTCTAGGAGGCTTTTCAAAAAGTTCCATACCTGTAAAGTGCCTAAAATGGCATACTGTCACATGACCTATGACATCCTTCAAAATGTCGACTGTTCCTTCGCTATTTAGCGTCACATTAGTCGGAGGGTTATACCAACCAAATTTGAAATGAATCCAATAAAACCTCTAGGAAGAGTTGGAATAAGTTTGCATAAAATACATGAAAATTAAAATGGCGTTGCAAAGCTAATAAAAGCCAATGTGAAATATGTCCGAAATGATGAGAGCAATGTGGGTACAAAATCTTGTGAATATCTGCGCAACTATGTCCCAACTAAGTCCTTCCACACATGTAGGAGCCCACTAACCATGCATGAACCCAATCGCTTTATATTCTCACAATCTTCACAGGTTTGTGTGCTCAAGTTTTTTGAGTTTGAGGATACCAAAATTGCGTTCAAAGGTTAAAAGTAATTGGGGGCGCTATAGAGGCAATGTGCAACACCCAAGCCCAATTACATCAAATTGAAACAATCACTAGTTCGATCACAGGTGCAAAGTTTAATTTTTGTGCATCCTAAAGTCCTCAAACGTGTTCGTAAAATGAAAATTAACGTACAAAATCCAAAATGGCTAATAAAATCTTTTACATTTTCTTAAAGATGAGAGCTATGCTCATACCCACATTTCGCAAACATCAAAAGGAGCTTTATCCCAACCCTGGCGTGTGAGACCGTGGGCCCCAATTAAAACAGACAAAAAAAGGAAACCATTTAACTATGTAGCCTACTTATTCACTTATGGTAAAAGCTCAAATATCAAGGAAAAGTGACCAAATCAACAAGATCTACAAGTCAACAAAATCGGGCAGGCAAAACGCTTTGCTTCTGAAACGCTCCCGGTGTGGTATGAACCGCGCGGAGGACGGAACAAAACCGGATCGCAGCCGGAACGTGTCGCTAGCTAGGTGGAAACCAGGGGTAAGAGTAAAAGGATAATGCCGATCATTATCTATAGCCACTTCGAAGAGTCATGAAGTCAGTGAGCTGTCTCAGTAATGCTGGTTACACAGCAATATCTACGGTATCCAAAGTGTGCATCACCCATATCACCCATGTGTTAATGTTCATTAATGAACATTTTAAGTCTTGCTTTAAATCAAGATGAAAAATGTAGTTTGCCAGTCTACATTGTGAGTCTGCACACTACTGAAGATTGCATTAAAACATTAAAATGTTTTGTTTTTTTTGCATTTTCCCAGTTTTGTGACTGAATGCTACCACATGCATGTTTGTGTCAATGTGTATCACAGTATTCAGAGGATCCTAAACTCTGCTGAGACGCTTAGATTTGCGAGCTGGTGTTACCTCAGTATTTTTTCTCTTCCGAGCGGATCGAGGGCTCTCTTCTTCATTAGACACTTTCCCACTGCGGCCTTTGGCTTTAGACTTGGGAGTGATTATTACTGAAGGAATTGACCTCCCTCTTAAAACTCTTTTTGCAATCACTATAGGTTCCTCTTCCTCTGGCATAATCCACTCGTCTCCATCGTCTACCTCGCCATCTGTATCTGAAGAACTTTCAGCTTCCTTGCTGTCTTTGTCCACATCTGATTCTACTCTATCCTGTCCCTCCTCGTCCATGGCTGCCTCAGTCTCAACCTGCTCACCCTCCTCATCAGTTTCCCTGTAGTCCACTCTTGATCTTTTTCGTACGGATCTTCGAGGTGAATCATCAATGAATAGATGCACTTCTTCTTCCTCATCAGGAGTTTCCTCTTCCTGCTCTTGAGTCTCCACTACTCCTTGGTCTTTCTGTCTTCTGGATCCTTGTGATGGTGTGGCACATGAAGTTTTTATTTTGCCCTTAAGTGCTCTTGTTGTTACAGGTGAAGCTTCTTCCTCTGCCACCACAGATGCATCTTCAACTCGAGCCTCTTCTTCAGCAATGGCAGTGTCAGATCCCACTTCTGCAGCTGAGTTTATCTTTTCTACCTCGGCTGATGAAATCTCGGCCTTGTCAGTATCGACCCCAACCACAGCTTCTACACCGTTGTCCTCCTCTTCGACCACTGCTGCTTCGTCAGTCGAGGCATCCTTCGTCTGCTCTGCATCTCCCACAGCAGACTCTCCATCCTCAACTTCTTTCTCATCTTTGTCTTTCTCCATTTCCATGATCTTTCCTTCTTCCTCTACCACCTCCCCTTTCTCCTCAGGTGATCCCTGCCCGGCCTCTTTTTCCTCCTTTTTGATCTCTTCTGCCACAGCTTCTTCTTTTTCCAACTCAACTTCTGGCTCTGTATGTTCTTCTTCCTGAGCTGCAGCTTGGTCACCATCCTTTACTTCGACCATCTCAACTCTGCTTTTCTCTTTTTCGCCAGCTTCTTCCAGCGCAGCTTTGGTTTCCTCTACTTGTATCTGTTCAGGTGGAGTGGTTTCTTCTTCTTCTTCTTCTTCCTCTTCCTCCGTCGGACACTGTGTACGGGCTCTTTTGGATTTGCGTCTAGGTGTGGCAGCAGCAGTCTTTCTTCCCTTCCTCAAAACTCTTGTTTCTACTGCTGGTTCATCTTCTTCTGTGCTTTTCTCTCCAGTTGCCTCTTCCTCTTGCTCAACATCTTGTTGTTTTGTGGTTTTGCTTCTTCTTGTGGCTCTCGTTGTCTTTCCTCCACTTCTCAAAACTCTTTCAACAACTGGTGCTTCCTCCTCCTCAGACGCACCTTTTGCCTGGTCATCCTTTGCTGTCGACAGTGTCTCTTGTGCACGTTCTCCAGCTGCACTTTCCGCCACTTCAGATGTGGAGATTGACTGTTCCCCCTTCACTGTATCTTGTGTTGTGACTGCTTCCTCAGCAACAACCAAGGTCTTTCCCTCATCAGCATGTTGTCCAACTGGAGCCTCGGCGTCCTCATCTGCAACTGTCTCCGTACTGTCAGCCTGCTCTGGAGCATCTTGTTGTATGACAGCTTCCTCTGCCACAGTGTCCTCTTTCTCTATGCCCATTTCTGGTGCGGTATTTTCTACTTGTTCGAGTCTCTCGCCCTTCTCCTGATCAACCATCTGCTGTTGTTCCTCTTCTTCCTCTGCTGTAGATTCCTCTCCTTCCTCTTCTTCTTCTTCCTGGAGTTGCTTGCGGGTTCTTTTTGTTGTAGATCTCGGTGTGACAGGGATAGACTTCCTTCCCCTCCTCAAAACCCGGACTTGAACTGCCGGCTCCTCTTTCTGAATTTCTGAAGCTGCCTCCTTTTCTACTTCACCCCTTTTCTGTCTGGTTCTTGCTAATTTGGTTCTTGGTGTGGCTTCGACTGCTTTCTTTCTACTGCTCCGCATTCTGGTTTCGGGGACTATAGGTTCCTGCTCCTCGTTATTACTACTTATAGCCTCCTCTTCTTTTGCGGTCTCCTCAGTGCTCCCCTCCTCTGTATCTTGTATTGTGACTGCTTCCACTTTATCCTGAAACCCTTCCTCTTCTGTTCCCACAGGGGACCCAGGGACATTCTCCTGTGCCAATTTGTCTTCCTCTTTCGTTGTTTCTTCCTTCTGCTCCTCTTCTGCCTCAGCAGCGGTCTTTTGAACAGGAGGGCACTCGTTTGGAGCTGCCGTTTCTTCCTGGACGTCATGATGGGGTTTTTGCAGGTCCACTAAAACTACTGTCACTGTTTTGAGATCAGAAAGATGGGGTTCTTCAATAGGTGGAAGGACAGCTGCGTCTGTAGCCGGTTTGGGTGATGGTGCATCTGTCTCTCCTTGCACTAAATCATCCGCAGCAGTTCTCACTCCAGCTGTGTTATCATCATCATGTTCAGTCATTGTCATTGTTCCTTCTTCGGACTCTCCTTTTTCCACTTCTGCAGTAGCAAGTTCTTCATTCTCCACCTCTATCTTATCCTCCTCTGGGACTTTCCCCTCACCCCCTTCTGTTGGTGGCTCTTCGGCTGATCCCAGTCCTGCTTCTTCTTCTTCTTCCTCTACCTCTGATTCCTCAGCTGATTCCTTTGGTCTCTCTTCCTCTTTCTGGACTTTTTTGGGGCGTCCACGAGCAGACTTCCTTCCCCTTCTCAAAATTCTTGTTTCTACTGGAAGTTCATTTCCATCAGTGCTCTTTTCCGCAGATGCCCCTCCTCCCTCTTTATGGCTTCTTCTGGATTTGCCTTTAGGTGTGTCAGGGACAGATATCCTCCCACGTCTCAGTGTTCTTGTTGTCACTGCCGGTACTTCTTCTTCTTCACTGTTTTCTGCTTCTTGTCCATCCACTTGCTTTCTGCTTCTTGTTGCTTTGCGTACTGGTGTAGCTTGGCTTGTTTTTGTTCTGAGTCTCAGAGCTCTGGTTTCAACAACTGGTGGTTCTTCCTCTTCCGAGCTCATTGCCTCATCTACCTCTGCTGGTGGAAGATTCTCTTCAGCATCATCTCCTACTGGAAGGTCTGCCTCTCTATCTGCACATATCTCAGAAACTGCAGACTGTTTCTCCTCTACTGGAACTGTTACCGGGACTGTATCTTTTGCCACAGCTTCCATCTCTCCTTCCACCTCATCAGTGCCTGTTTCTGCTTCATCCACCTCCTTCTCAGTAATACCCTCACCTATGTTGTCTTCCTCCTGCTGCTGGTTTTCTTTTTCAAAATTGTCTGATTCAAGCTCTTCCTTCTCGACAGTCTCCGCCTCCGCAGTCACATCTACAGACTTTTCTGGAATGTTTTCCTGCTTCCCTCCACCCTCCTCTTCCTGTTGCTTTTCTGGATCAGCACTGTCTCCATTAACTGGGGATTCTTCTGCCTCCTTCACACTAAGACTATGGCAGGTTGTTTTTATGTCCACTAAGATGACAGTGGCTTTGTGGATCTTGGGGATTTCAGAGCCAATGTCCTTTTTCTGAGGGTCTTCAGCTGCTGGTACAACAGTCTCACTTAGAACCTTATCAGGTATTACTGTTTCTGAAGCAGCAGCAGCAACAGGCTCTTGTATAATATCATCTGCCGCACCAGAGACACTGACTGCCTCTTCCTCCTTTTCTGCTTCCATCACTGATACAGTCTTGGTCTCTCCCTCAGTCTCTTCCTCTTCCTGTACTTCTTTCCTCTCCTCCATGTTCACCTCAGTCAAAGGTATAACGTCCTCTGCTGCTTCCTCTGCCTTTGGAATTGAACCTTCTTCCACAACAGTTGGTTCTTCGGTTGACATCTCTTCTTCTGTTTTGTCAACAGTCCCCTCTTGTTCCACCTGGTGGTGTTCCTCCATCTGTTTGTCTGTTGCTTGCTCATCTGCTGTCTCTTCACTAGCAGAACCTCCTGTAGGGGGCTCCTCTGTTTCAACAGGGATACCTTGTTTATCCTGTATCACTGACGGTTCTACCTCCACCGCATTTTGTTCTTTCTCAGATTCATCGGTTACCTTTCCATCCTCATTTTCCTCTGTTAGTGTCATCTCTGCTGTATCTGGAAGCTCTGTGGAACTCCCCTTCACTACAGTGTCTTCCACCCCAGGCTCCTGTTGTTCCTCGGTCTTCTCTTCATTTGTCAAGTGTTCATCTTTCAGCTGTTGCGTTTCTTCTGTTAATTCTTCCACTGCAACTACATCTTCTTGTTCTTCTCCCTCAGTTACAGCTAACTCCTCCACTACGTCAGTTGTAGAAACGTCTTTCTCCTCTGCCACTTCTTCGACCTCTTTCTCTAATTCTTCACGTACTTTCTTGCTGCGTCGGGTATATTTGCGTTTTGGTGGGGGGGTGTTCATAAGAGTTCGTCCTCTCAAAATTAGCCCTCCATCCTGGGCTTTAGTTTCCTCCTCTTGCTTGCTGTGCCGCGTAGATCTCCGTATGGGGGTTTTAGTCTGTACAGTTGTTATGGCCTTTACAACGGTTCTTTCTGTCTTTCCAGCTTCCCCATTCTCTGATGTTGCACGGGTTGATAGACTTGCCTTGTGTTGTGTAACTATTTCTTCTGACTTTTCATCAGTGACAACAACTTGAGTTTCCTCTCCCACTTTGTCTAGAGATGCTGTTTCTTTGTGGTCCTCCAAAACTTCTTCAGAGACCACCAGCTCTGCAGCGTCTTCCTTCTCACACTCTTCCTCAATTTCCGATGCCACATTCTCAACTGTTATCTGTGAGTCATGAGAGGCGTTGTTCAGATCCTGTGGGGCATCACCTTCTACTTGTGGCTCCTCAGTCGTAGGTCCTGATGTAATATCAGCTTCTTCTATGTCTTGTGGGGCCAGGACAGTGGCTGGTTGGTCCGACAGTGGGGCATCACCTTCTGCTTGTGGCTCCTCAGTCGTAGGTCCTGATGTAACATCAGCTTCTTCTAGGTTTTGTGGGGCTATGACAGTGGCTGGTTGGTCAGACATCGTAGCTGCCTTTTCAGGTGCAATATCAACTACATCCTCCTTTATGGAGGACGTTTCTTCTTGTTCTTCTCCCTCAGTTACAGCTAACTCCTCCACTATTTCAGTTGTAGAAACGTCTTTCTCCTCTGCCACTTCTTTGACCTCTTTCTCTAATTCGTCACATACTTTCTGGCTGCGTCGTGTATATTTGCGTTTTGGTGGGGCGGGGCTCATAAGAGATCGTCCTCTCAAAATTAGCCCTCCATCCTGGGCTGTAGTTTCCTCCTCTAGCTTGCTGTGCCGCGTAGATCTCCGTATGGGGGTTCTACTCTGTACAGTTATGTCCTTTACAACGGTTCTTTCTGTTTTTCCAGCTTCCCCATTCTCTGATGTTGCACGTGTTGATAGATTTGCCTCGTGTTGTGTAACTCTTTCTTCCGACTCTTCATCAGTGACAACAACTTGAGTTTCCTCTCCCACTTTGTCTAGAGATGCTGCTTCTTTGTGGTCCTCCAAAACCTCTTCAGAGACTACCAGCTCTGCAGCGTCTTCCTTCTCACACTCTTCCTCAATTTCTGATGCCACATTCTCAACTGTTATCTGTGAGTCACGAGAGGCGTTGTTCAGATCCTGTGGGGCATCACCTTCTGCTTGTGGCTCCTCAGTCGTAGGTCCTGATGTAATATCAGTTTCTTCTAGGTCTTGTGGGGCCAGGACAGTGGCTGGTTGGTCAGACACTGTGGCTGCTTCTTCAGGTGCAGTATCAACTACATACTCCACTTGTTCTTCAGGAGCCACACTGATCATACCCTAAAAAAAAAAACATAGTAAATTGAATCATGAACAAGTTGCTGTACTGGACATACATGAAAATAAGAATTTGCATATACACACCTCAGTCTGCACCAATTCAGAGACATGTAGTTCTGCCTCCTCTCTGGGCGTCTCTGCTTCAATATCCTCAATTCTAAAAGATGTTAAGATATCACTTGTTAATTTCAAGCATTATATCGAGTAAGGATTTGATGGTGTGACAACACAGAGCAGATTACTGAAAATCAACCACTCGAAATTTGGATCTGACAAGATGCCTTCTTGCTCACACATACATTGAAACCGTTTTTGCTTGTTGTAATCCATTTGTTCATACTGGCCATTAAAAGATAACTTCCTAACATGAGTCCATTGGAAAAGATGGGTAACAAAACCCACAGTCTTCCCTCCTTCTGTGCCAAGTTGTGGAGGAGGGACTGTAACACAAAGAGGTCATTTCAAATTTAATTCAGAGTAACTTTGGAAGATCCTCACTTGATCTGACTAAGTCAGACTGTTGAAGCCTCATATTAGCTTCAGATAAACTTTGTAAATAATTTTTGCACAGCATGGGGACTGTGGATTTTTTCACTTATATTTAAAGTGCATTATGAAGAGATCTCTTAATGGTCAGCATAAACAGGAGGAATGATCACAGCAAGCAAAACCTCTAACTGTGTTCACAAAAGGCACCTGACTATTGTTTTAAGATAGACGTGAAGCTCTCCTTTATCCTCCTATTTTCTGAGTTTTCAACCTTATTGTGTGGTTTTCCTCAGTGGATGGTATTATCTCAGTTGTCACAACAACATGTCATAACAGGCCGTATACCGTATGGGTGGATCTTAACTCCTGTCTCTGTTTCAAAGATCATCTCCGGTGTCAAGGCTCTGACACACCAGGCCGACAGTCGGTTGTTGTCTAATGTCGGGCCGTTGGTGAGTCTGTTGCCCTAGTTTTTGTGATGCGTCCCTAGTTCTGTGACAGTGACATTGGACCATGATGGCACACGGCCTACAGCAAGACTACTGAACTTTAGACTTTAGATCTCCAGCAATTTGAATGGAGAGGTCATATTTCAAGTATCTGAAATGGAAATTCTTAACTTCCTAACTTGAGTGCATTCATGCGGTTTTCAGTAGTGACATGTTTAATTCATACAGACCTGATAACTTTTTCTGACTTGTCCTCTGCAATCTTTTCTCCCATCTTTCTTCGTTTTGAGCCACTGCTCCTACCCCGGGCTGTAAGGGGTACTTCATCCTCTGAAACGGTTACAACAGTTACAATGTACATTATTACATTAAATGATACATATATTAATATACAATCTAAAGGGAAAGTTTACAACGTAGATGTAAAATGATGAATTGCTCACCTTTGGTAGCGCTCAGTACTGTCACTTCCTCCTACAAATCAAAATCACAGGGATTATTTTTCTTGTTTGTTAGAATTATTTGTTTCTCAAATTGGAAGAAATACAAATAATAATAATAATAATAATAATAATGTACCACAATTTCTACTGTGCATTCCATAGATCCAGCTTCTTGTATTTGAGTGGTTATTGCCTCCATCATCATATCCTTTTCAGTCATTTCAGTAATCACAAGTGATTCCTCAGTGAATGTCAGACTCTTGGATACTACTGAGAAACAGAGTAAGACATGCAGTATATGAATGCTTAGATAAATATGCTAAAAGAAAATCTGTCGAATCATTTTGAGGTGAATTCTTTACGGTATTAAACACAACATTTGACAGTTTCAAGATGATCAATCTTTTGAAATATACTGTCCCAGGAGATTAACAACAGTCTAGCTCTACAGTACAGTTTCTGTTCTTTTTTTACCACTCTTATCCATGGCCTGGATCTTGCTGGCGATATTGGTCCTCTGTTTGGGACAACCTATGCTCTCCACCTCCCACAGCAGGCCTGTGTCTCCTGGGTACTGACACAGGTACTTCTCACACACTAGGAACAAAGAGAGGAGTGTATTGAACTTACAGTAATGTACCGTTTATGCTTCTGTTTAAGGTTTACTTGCTGCAGGGTGGTCTCATATACCTTTATACATGGATTTTGTGAGGGGGTACCTCAACCCCAGACAGTCCTCTTTGAAACTGAGCACAAAGTCCTCCAGCATCTGGACGCCAAAGCCTTTACCACGCTGACATTTTCTAACAAATATGGAGTCCATCACAGGGAGCAGATAGCTTCTGGTTGAATAAGAATTACAAGAGCTGCCTACAAGAGAAACAAAAGGCATTTTCATGAGGACATTTTCAGAAAGGAATGAGCCATTAGCAATTATCACACATGGACTAAACCAGGTCTAGTATGGATGCAAACACATTTACAAACACTTTTTGGGCTGAACAAACACCACACAGTGGTTGAAACAACTGAGCGGTAAGAGGTATTAGCATTGAGAAGATCATTTAGAACAACATAACACGCCGTTTTCATAAAGCAAATTACAGACCAAAGATCAAGATAACAGTTTGGGTATATCTGTGGAGATACATGCATTTAACATCACATAAATTACCTGCGGGTTTGACGGAGTAGAAGCCAACAGCCTCTCCATTATTCCAGAGGATTTTTGCATTATCTTTTTCTCCATGGCAGAGGAAGGGAAGCTCTTCAGAGGGTTCCATCTCCTTGGCTCTATAGATGACACGATTAAGGATGTATAAAACTATTCTCTCTCCTACTGTCTCCACCTAAGGGAACACACACATAGAACAACATGTTATTCTTAATATAATAGCCACGTGTATTGATTTGCTGTATTAAAAAAAACAACTTAAGACATTGTGCAACATTTCCTTTAAGGTTTGTTCAAACAATGTTTCTGCTTGATCAGTTTAAAAGATCAACTTTAGATTAAAAAGGTTTTTTATTTGTAAGCACTGAAACACACAGAAGTAGCACTGTAATCAACAACAGACATATTGGAGGTGATGCTCATTATGAGTATTAAAGGATCGATTAATTAGTAACATGATTGTGGACAAGAAAAAAACATTTTTTTAATAAATATAAATGGACTTTCAGCACGATTCATCCTGTCCGCTGCGGCCTCTCTGCTCTGAGGGTGTGTTTTTGTGTGTGTCACATGTCAGTGCTCTGAACTCCCATCAGTGCTGCACAAGCGATGATCACTGTGAGAAACCTTTTTTATTTCACACTAGTCAGGGGAGAATGTTCATCGATCGTGTGCTGCAGATCTCTCTGATCAGAATGAATGAATATGAAGAGTGAGAGAGTGGATTTCCTTGCTAGAAAAACATCTTCTCATACCTCCACAGCTCCATCTCGAGCAGGGTCTGCCGTCTTGAGAATGTCGTCCACTGCCCACCACTGGTCCAGCAGGTACAAACCCACCACAGTCATTGAGCCGCTGGGAGAGAAGAGGGCCAGGATCTTCTGTGTATCACTGGATCCGAGAGGGACGAAGCCCACACTGGAAATGTCTATGGTGACCTGAGGACAGACACAAAATCACATAGTCGTCAAACACACCTCACTCCATGCGTATGACTTCAATGATACTGAAAAGGCCTCTGCTAGTTTTGATCCACTGACACCGTTGTTTCAACAGATACAAGCCTGAACTTCCTATATTCTGAGGCGTAGCCTGATGTTGTCTGGACTTAGCTGTAACTTCTACAATAAAAATGTCACGTTTCAACTTTTACTGCACAAACTGTGCATTATAACATGGACATTGTTTACATCTCTCTCTGGCTAGAAAACATGCTCTCATGTTAGTTACCTCCTGGAATGCACAACACTTCTCCATGACACTAATACCTCTGACCTAAACACTACTACCACCTTCTGGCCTGTAATAGTCACTGATATTATTTAACCTTTATCACTCTGTGTTTTACCTATTTGAATTATTGTATCAATGAACTAAAGATGCAACATCCTCCCGCCATGAACATCGGTTTGGCAATTAAGTTTCTATAGGATATAGGAGCTGAACAGAGGCCTGTACTACAAAAGCGAGTTTAACATACCTAGGGTATCTTCTTGTTATCTGGCTTCACTAACCCTAACAACCGAGATCCCGCTAAACGGTCCTACGGAGGTGGTTATCAACTCAGTAAAACAAACCCAGGGTTTCTCCATCTGGCTGTGAGCGCGTTCACATGAACGGGGCGCTGTTTGCAGCATCTGACCAATCACAAACATGGACAAGTCCACAGACTTGTAGACAGACAGGCAGAGAGGCACATTTTACAAAGGAAAAGCAAATTCTATTAGACAAATACAAAGAAGTTAAGCACATAATCAGACTAAAAGTAACACAGTTGAAGAACAGCTGGCAGAAGAAAAAACTCCCGATGTGTGAATGCGTAAATTAAAAGACTTATTAATTTAACGGAACACTCAAAAAGTCAGATATAGTCGTCTAGATGGGGCAACGATATATAAATAGCTTTTGGAAGTGTAATGGGTGAATGGACTACACTTCATTATGCCCTTCACCATTGATGTGACTATTTCAGCCTTCTTTCAGCCTCGTCCCCGTCTCCGGCGGTGTGAAACGGACCTCAGAGCAAGTAAAAAAAATAAATATAAAAACATAATTCAAAGCTTTAAACATCCACAGCATACAGCCAGCTGTCCTTCCTGCATTTGTCAGTTTAAACTGTGTTGTTTTTAGCCTGGATTATGACTTAAACTTCTTCATATATGTGTAATATTATCATATGATCTGCGCACCGAGCTCTGATTGGTCAGTAGGCGGTGCTTTTATACGAGTTGATCTCTTATCTGGGTCAAAACCGCTGCTCTATTGTGTCAGCCATAACAGCAGTTTCTTATTCCACTACATACGTAAATCTACAAATACAATACAATAGCAATATTTCCTCTCTAATGTAATCTGCTTGATGCATCCGAGATTTTGAAACACTACTTTCAAGACACTCAGTGCTGCTCTTGCTGACTTTTATGCAGAGGTGAAAGAACTAATAGATATTTTACTTAAGTGAAAGTAGTAAAACCACAGTCTAAATAAATACTGCATGTCCTGCATTCAAAATCCTTATTGTGTAAAAGTGCATACGTATTAGCATCAAAATATACTTAAAGTAAAAGTACTCATTATGCAGAATGGCCCATTGCATAATAATATATTACTGGATTATAATCATTGATGCATTCATGTGTTCATCACTTTAATGTTGCAGCTGGTAAAGGTGGAGCTCATTTTAACTACTTTATTTACTGCTGGGTAGGTTAATCTATAATAATAATACATACAATGTGCAAAGTAAATAAAGTTGGCAAATAAATGTAGTAGAGTAAAAGTATAAAGTAACCTAAAATGGAAATTCTCAAATAAAGTACAATTACCTCAAAATTGCACTTAAGTTCAGTGCTTGAGTAAATGTACTTAGTTACATTCCACCATTACTTTTATGTCCCTTAATGACCTGACACACATGGTTGAAAGACAGCACACCGGTCCAGTCAGGAGTGAGCCAGGACAGCCCTGCTCACCACCACAGACGTCCAGCGTGAGGTGTGTTTTACCTGGGTGGAGTCAGAGAGAATGAGGTGTTCAGGAGAATCAGGGTCGCTGTAGAGGAGGCTGTTCATGTAGTTGTGGCACAACCGTTCCAGCTCGGTCTGGCTAACATCAGCCAGGAGGTCCACAGGGAACTTCATCCCTAAACAACACACAACAGGCAGCAGTGAGAAAGAGCAGTCAGCCAATACTGTCATCACAGAGGAGACACACCCAAAAACTAGGGCTGTCAATCGACAGCACATTTTTTTATCAGTTAAAGATGTACCATAAAAGGAGATTTGTCAAGTATTTCATACTCTCATCAACATGGAAGTGGGCAAATATGCTCAAATCATAACATGGTAAACTGCAGCCCAACAGGCATCAACAGCTGTCAGTGTGTCAGTGTGCTAACTTGACTATGACTTGCCCCAAACTGCATGTGATTATCATAAAGTGGGCATGTCTGTAAAGGGGAGACTCGTGGGTACCCATAGAACCCATTTTCATTCACATATCTTGAGGTCAGAGGTCAATGTGGAAGGGAAGGGAAAACCAATCAGAACAGTTACAGGGCGGGGTCGGACGTCCACCCTCAACTTTTGTCCGACCCCGCCCCATTCCGCAGCGAGGACCCTCTCGTTTCTAGTGCTGACCTGTTAGGACTGCACAGCAACAACTACACAAGCAAGATGCAAGTAGATCTATAGTGAAATGACTTGTAGAATTATGGGGAGGTATGACAGAAAACTGATATGGTTGAAAATGGCTGCAGTAGGGCTGCACGATTATGGCCAAAATGAAAATTGATAATCACAATTATTTTGATCAATATTGAGATCATGATTATTTATCACGATTATTCACTGATTTTAGCAACAACATATTTTTAGTGCACTTTCACATTAAAATAAACAGAGCACTGTTTTCACTTCCGTGCTGTGCTACATTCCTGCTAATGTACAAATCAGGGCTGCACTATGTTGGAAAAAAACTGATGTTGCAATTTTATTTCCTGCTATACATATATATATATATATATTGCAATATGAAAAAATACAGGAATATTCACCCTACCCTTTTGCTTGCTTAAAGTTAAATGCATCAATCTGGTGCACTTTGAGAGCAACATTAGCAACATTAAGAGGCTAGATAAACAATTTTATGCTCTCAATTTAATCATAAACACATTGGTTGTATAGATAATATCTATACCCAAAAGTGAAGCCAAAACATCTGGATCACCGGCGGTGGTTGGCTGTTAGTTTAGGAAGCGCTTGATTTGATATGCAGCAGAGTTTTCTACGAGCAGAACGCGCATTTTAAACGTCAATATACCATAGCGCTCCCAATCCCAGTACAACCACACAGTAGTCTATTCACTCCAGATTGACTTGAACTCAACCCGTGGCAGTGGTAACCTGATCCAATCCACCTGCCACAACAAATCCCAGTTAATCCCCAGTGATCTCTGGTGAGCCTAATAAACTGTGAAAGTGACTTTATAAAGTTGGCTTTAGTGGGGATAAGAACTAACGCCAACTTTAGTTTCTTCTTACTATTTATTTGTATTATTATGATTATTTTTGGGGTGCACAGACGGAATCGTTTTGATTGATTAAGATTCAATGAATGAGCAACTATGGCTTTCATAGCAGGGATCCCGTTATCGACAATTGTCTGGTCATGAAAGCTATAGTTGCCAAACCTGCCAAGAGAAACAGGTAGACACATGCTGAGAAAACTCAGTCTGTTTGAAATGAACAGCAAAACAAGTTGTTTCTTTCAGTACAGACATGCAAACTAGTATAGAGCCAATTCTACATGATACTGTTGTGAAATTAACATTAATTATGGTTCAGGGCCTGTGTGCCGCAATCAGCGCGTCTGCGAGACTTGACATTTGTAAATCAACTTGCACCAACAGGTCATTAAATAGGTTTTGTGAGATGAAATAGGTTGAGCAGGGTTTAAGTAGCCCAGTTAGAGATCTGAAATCAAACCTGAAAACTCTTCTGCACACATGATTTTTGATAATCTGATAATCTTAAATAATCCCAAAGTGGCTTAAAGGGCAAGTGTGTAGCATTTAGGGGGATTTAATGGCAGTTTTCATTAAGTGTATGATCACCTAAGTATAAGAATCATTGTGTTTTCTTTAACTTAGAATGAGCCATTTATATCTCCATAGGGAGCGGTTCCTCTTCACGGAGTCAGCCATGTTGCACCGCCATGTTTCTACAGTAGCCCAGAATGGACAAACCAAACACCAATGCGTTTTTGCATCGGCCACCGTAGTTCTCCTACACGCTTGGCACACGAGAGAAGTTTCAGTTGGTTTCACACCGCTAGATGCCTCTAAATCCTACACACTGGTCCTTTGATAAATGCAACATCAATAACTTAAATAAAACACAAAATTAAAACAATAAATCCATGTACTTCAACATACACTCGTTCATTACTGTCCGCATCATAATAACATTAGAATTTACCTTCACCCTATCTAATTTTTACCGAATAGAGCCTAATGCATCATAATGTAAATCAATGGCACCTCCCATGTTGAAATCGACAGGACAAGAGCTAGTTAGCTGTTAGGAACTGTAAGCAGCAAAGCCCTGCACGGAGCTAACAGCTAATAGCTCGCGTCCTTCTGATTTCAACATGTATTTGTTGGTCACACAAATAGGGTGTGTCCCCTGGAGGCGTCGATAGTAAGTTTACTGCGTCCCGAACACATTTTCAATCGTCCCCAGGATGAAGGGACGCCGTTATTCTCGAGCCTTACCGGTACCCACAAGTACCGTCACGTTTTCAAAATTTTGGCATCGACTTGACACCGAAGTATTGGTCCCCCCCCCCTCTAAGTCTAATGCAAAGTACAAATGTACTACAGAGTATAAGATTTTCAGAATAAAGTCATAACATTACAAGAATAGTCATATTTTAATGAGAAAAAAGTCGTAATATTGCAAGAATAGTCATAACTTTACGAGGAAAACGTCGTAATATAACGAGAATAAAGTCATGACTTTACGAGAATAAAGTCATAACTTAACGAGAAAAAAAAAATAACACGTAAAATGACTACTTTATAATATTATGACTTTATTCTCGAAATCTCCAATTTATTTTTTTCCCTCAATGCGACCCTAATACTCCGTCGTACCGTCGTACATTAGACCTACAACAATGATATATAAAAATGAAAACGTAAACAAAAAAACAGTTATTCATTTCCACAAATTTTTGTATAAATCCACAGGGAGCCACTGGAGAGGGGCTAAAGAGCCACATGTGGCTCCGGAGCCTCAGGTTGCAGACCCCTGCCCTACACACACACACACACATGCTCATTCACAAGGCTTTAACAGCTGTCTGCTCACACAAGCTTGACAGAAGTACATGCATGAACACATGCTCGCTCCGTATTTTGCTTCAACTTTCCTGTTCGGACACTCGCTGTGAGAGCGTTGAACACATGTTGAAGACAAGTATTGGGTTATATGACATATATTTTAATTTATGCTTAAACAACATTAACACAGCTCACCACGTTCCTGGTGATAAACAATTTAATGAAGACCTGATGTTTCAGTGTGAGCTATACCAGCGGGACCTATTTCCTCAGCATGTAAACTAACCCCAGAGGGTGTCGATGTCTACACACGTAAGCCAATAACATCAAAACAACCTGGAGGCATAACCTCATCCATCTCATTCAGAGAGTGATTGCTTTTCACACCTCTTTCCCTTCCTGCTCAAGTCAACCCATAGTCCCCTGTTCCTCTACGCCTTAGTGTTAAATGTAAAAACCTTAAATACAATAAAGTTAGCACAGAAACACACACAGTCCAGACGTTACATTACTGACTTTTACAGGGCAATGCAGGGACTCAACACGTTCCTTGAGGAGGTTTTTGTACCCTTCTGACCCGTCAGATAAGGTGTTTAACTAAGCAGCATCTATGTGTCAGAGCTAACCACTCCCTTGGGGCGGGGAGTTTGAATACCACAGATCCATCCATAAGCCAGTTATCCACTACAAACGTACAGACAATTTGTCTCTTAGTGCGCATTTAAATGTGATGTGATAAAAGCAGTCTGCGCTGGTTTAGATGAATAGGTGATTGTTATTTAATATGCAGGTGCTTGTACTGTAGGATGTATTGTATAACGGCCTCAGCTAGGATGCACCGATCTGACTTTTTAATTCAATTTACAGATGTGGACGACAATGAATTGATTTAATAAAAAGTCCAACAGAGGCCACATTTACAGACCCACATCCATTATGTATGCCCCCTATCCCGTCATGTCTCCCACTGACACACACACACACACTGTCACTGAGCATCACCAGCCAAGCAGAAAGTCCAGTCTGTCTTTTGTGAGAGTGAGAGAGAGAGAGACAACAGACCTGGCTGCTGACTGTGTGTGTTGGGTGTAGATGCATGCATGGCTCTGCTGAAAGTAGGCCCAGTACTCCCTCGGGCCAGGGAGTAGAGAATACCACAGATGCACCCATAAACCAGACTCTTCACTCTTGCTTTCTCTTAACCAGCTCTACATGGGCACCTTGTTGTTGCTCGACATGTTTGGGCACCGACATTGCTCGACAAAAATGTACTCAAACTGCTTTTTCAGTTACAGCAA
>CAKALG010018451.1:0-23408 GCA_916700815.1 Helicolenus hilgendorfi | reverse complement strand
CGGACCTGGTACTTGCAGCCCTACGGACCAGGTCAGACCACATGACACACTTGAAGATTGGTCCAGATGCACGCTAGTTTTTACCGTCAAAAGTGCTCCAAAAAAATTACACATTTTTTAAAAAATGCAAGAGAGACATCCAGTCGTAAAGAATTGTGTTTTGCTGCTGTCAAGTGAAAACCTTTAATCTCTTAACTGTCATGTTTGGGGAACTAACTCTGCCTTAATGTACTCTTCAGAGGCTCCTATTTTCCAGCTGTCAAGTCATAATTACAAAAACGTGGAGGAAGCCAGAAGGATACAGACGTGGTTGGTTTATATTTTGGGAAATGTTACTTTGACATTATAATTAATCTTTTACAACAACAAAAAAGTAGAAATAAAATAAATCCAGCTAATGATGACTGTTAATATGGCCCATATTGACTGCAAATGTGCAATTACTTACACACAAGTAGTCATCCTGCCAAGATAAATGGCGGTAAATAATCACACATCGTTGCCAAAACTCCCACTCGCAATCATGACCTGAAGGGCTGTTTATGTATGTGTAACTTTTAAGTCAGGAACTTGTATTTAGAATTTTTTCCACTACTGGATAAGAAAAACAAGTGCCCACTTTGTCTGTTTAAGTTTATCTGAAGGGAAAGGGGTTTTAGAGAGCAGAATTTTCTCCAACCTGCAGAGCACCATGTAATCCTTGAGGGGAAGTTAAGGCATAAAGCTGAGAGGTTTTCACATGACGACAGCAGAATGCACTTTACTCTCAGACTTAATGTCGACGGCGTCTAATTAACATCAGGTTAAACATACTGTATGTGCATGAAATAAAACTGACACCTTAAAATCAAAAGATGCATCAGACATGTTTTCAGTCTGTTCCAGTCTGCTCCGATGCATGTACGAACCTTGCTACCTACTCTGAACCGCTGGCACATTAACATTTAAGAACTGCATCTGCGCACTGTGTTGTGACTGATGGTGCATGACAGTAACAGAAACATTTAGGATGCAGGAGTGCAGAACAGATTGAGTTAACGTCTGTCAGGAGCAGGAACTTCCACGTTCACACGCCATCGCATACAGTAACCCTTGTATCGTTTATCTTCCAAATGATTGCTCGTTTTTGCAGCACACTTCTTGCTGTTATACTTCATCACAGTATAGGAGTACTGATCTAAATCATGTTTTTGCCTTTTGGGAAAGATAATAAAAAGGAAAGACTTATAACAGTGTATTTTCGTTGTTTGAATCAGGTATCAATAAAATACTTACCGTTCCCTACTTGTAACTGTAGTAACAACTGGGCATTTTAGAGAAAAGGAAAAATAAATTATACTTTATTTGATATACTGTATAAACTTTATTTAACTAGGAAGTCACATTGAGATTACTCTCTTTTACAAGTGAGACCTAGCCAAGACAGGGTCAAATAGTAGCATCCAACACATAACAAGACAACAACATTGAATCACGGCAACAACAAAAGTACGACAAATTACATTACATCATACTTTGCCTTAACAGGGAAGCCTGTTGGCCATGTGTTTGTTATTTAATTGAAGCAAGCAGCGCAGTGACAACTTTTATTCTATATTTAAAATCATTAAAAGAGATAAGGGTCTCAAGTTTAAGCTGGGCCTGCAAATCTTTGTTGTTTTTCCAGATTCTGTATTGATTGTAGTTACCTTAAACTGAAGCCATTTGTGTGACCTAAGATTATAACTGTTTTGCAGAAATACCAACGTCCAGCTTAAATAAGTAGTAAATTTGCCAGAGAAATGATCTTATAGACTAAAATCTACCAATTTAACCTACGCAAAGTGAGGGCTGACCATCCTACCATGCTGTATAAGGTTCAATGGTGGGTCCTGAAGCTAGACGTAGTGACACATCTCAAGCCTGAGTGATCCAGGAGGTCAAGTTTGGACAAGGTGGATTGCATTCAAAACTTTGCTTAAGTATAAAAGTATAAAAGCATTAGCATCAAAATATACCAAAAAAAATATTTACTCATAATGCAGAATGGTCCATTTCAGAATATTATTATAGTATTGTATTATAATTAGTGATGCATTAATGTGTTCCATTACTTTAATGTTGCAGCTGTGGGGCTTATTTTAACTATTTTATAAACTGCCAGGTAGCTTACGCCATAATAATACATTATCATGTATTAGTTGATTTATATTTAGTTTTAACAATCTGACTGCAAAGTGAGTAGTAACTAAAGCTGTTTAAAATAATGGCGGAGGAGTGAAAAGTACAATATTTGCATCCAAAATGTAGTAGACTAGAAGTATAAAGTAGCATAAAAGCATATTTGTACTTTACTCAAGCAAAGTACAAGTGCCTCAAAATTGCACTCAAGCACTGTACAGTACTTAAGTACAGTACTTGAGTAAATGTACTTGGTTACATACCACCACTGCTACTATTTACACAAATAAATAAATGCCCAGTTGTTACTCCACTGTACTCACAGTATATTTAAGCACCAGTAGGAACCAGTAAGTATTTTATTGGTACCTGATACATAGAATGAAATTACTCTGTAAATTGCAGGCTATATTGTTATAAAGTGTTACTGGAAAAAAAAAAAAAAAGAAGCAGCAATGTGTTTCCGTTTTTTGAAGCTTTTAATGGCTGTAAGTGTAAACAGACAGACGAACTGACGAGCCTCCTCCTCCACAGATGGGAAGCTGAAGATGTGGGTGTATGGTGTAGCAGCCGGAGCCTTTGTGCTCCTCATATTCATAGTGTCTATGATATACCTAGCTTGGTGAGTTGACGAGTTTAATTTCCCCTATTTATCATTATCCTCATTCATGAAACCAATCCCATTTTTCCCCACCCGCTTTGAGTTAAAGCCCCCCCTCTCCCTGTTGTCCAGCCACCCTCACATCACCGTTTTTTGTTTGTCTTCTTTTTTTTTATTTCCGTTTTGCTTCCTTCATGCCTTCATCCTCTTGTGTGAGAGCAGCAGCTACTGTGCCAAGGTGCATCGCTCTCTTAAGGCCCAAGAGTCTGCCGCCAATGGGACGGCGGTGTGGGTGGGCCAAAATGCACATGAGATGATTTACACCTGTCCCGATTGCCAAGAGCTGGCTCAAAGCAGCAGCAGCAGCTAATGAGGATGGGATGTCAACACACCCTCCAGTATAAGTACCTGCTGTCCTTGACCTTTCCCTGTGACCTCTCTCTAAAGTGTCACATGTCCTGCCTTGACTAGCTGAGTGAAGGTGCTGGTGCAGGTGAGGAAAACCACGCAGGAATAATCATTTTAGTCCGTGTAGACTGTTGGAGCGTGTAGACGACTTAGATGGTGTTTAGCTGTTGATTATTTACCCTCCGTTTTATACTTGCTTTTAAAAGTGACTCATACTCACATATGTATAAAAATCACTGTTGTAGAAAATAAGGCTACGCAGCCAAATTATCATCATAATTGTATGTTAATACAGGTAGTACTAACAATTACTTTCTGTAGTATATTTACAGGTGCGTAACAATACTTTTTGAGTACTTATCTGACAGGGGTGGACAAACTACTGAGATATTTTACTATATAGTACTATATATTACTAATAGTTCGACACTTAGATAAATCTGCTTATTAGAGTTAGATCAGAGGACCAATACCACTCTGTCTGTACGTTAGATATGAAGCTGTTGCCAGGAGACGGTCAGCTTAGCTTAGCCCTAAATACTAAGAGCAGGAGGAAATAGCTGTCTCTGTCCAAAGTTTACAACTATAAACACCTCTAACACCCGGGCCACACTGCCTGCGTCACAGAACCTCTCGCTGTTTATTCCGGCGCCCATGTTAACAGGTTAGAGCAGCAACGCAGCCTCAGGTGCTGCTCGGTTGCGTGTCGGCTCTTCTAGAGATCTAAGGTCTTGCCTATTTTTCTTTTTCCACGTGCCATGTGCGGTTCACAGGAAAAATAGACAGTAAAATGATCTTTTGACAGTACGTTGACATCAGACTAGCAACATTACTACAGTTTCAATATCTACATCTGTGGAATGTCACAAAAGTCACAAAAGTAAATATTTATTTTTAACTCAACACTTCCTGTTTCCGTTTCAAAAGAGAAGCCATCGAGCGTTTTTTTTTCTGTGGACAGAATCCCTTAATTTGTTATGCAGTGACTTGCACAGCTCCATAAGTTAATAGAGTTGTGTATTATTATTATTATGATTTACAAATGAGCACATAACTAGTAACTATCAAACAATGTAGTGAAATGGAGTAAAAAGTACAATACCCCTCCCCCCCTTAAATGTAGTGGAGTAGAAGTATAAAGTAGCAGAACATAGAAATAGTCAAGTTAAAGTACAAGTATGTCAACATTTTACTTAAGTACGGTACTTGAGTAAATGTATTTTGTTACATTTCACCACTGGGTAACACTTAATGTCATCAGGAGCATCAGTCTGTAGAAACTTACTACAAGCACATCACACTGTGTATAGTATTCATACAAGGATGTAATGACACATCAGTGGTCCAAAGTGTTGTTACGTTCCTATATCGGTGTATTTCTACAGCTCTGTAGTTGAATATTGGTTCCATTGGTTAATATAGATGTAATATAGATTTGTTAAAGCTATAGTAGAAAGTACAGATCTCCTAAATCTACATATACTATGCTATGACTTATTAATACCATCTTTATGGCATACTATACTATGACTTTTTTTTAAGGCATACTATAAAGGGACTCGTTTCTGTACCACAAATCAAATTTAAATCTACAGACACTGAAGTCTCCTCTCTCTCTATCTCTCTCTAGCATGATGTCACACTGCCCTCTTGTGGGCGAAATAGGAAGTAGGGCAACACATTCCCCTTTATTTCCCTCCGATTTCATTTCCTGCCAAATCAAGAGCTCATTATCCTTTTTACACGCATTAAACATATTGATGTTTTTTTCTGTATTGAGCTTTGAACAAGCTAATTGGACCAATTCTTGTATCTCTTTCGGGATATTATCAGTTGCTAAACATTAATCAGCAACATTTTTTTTTACCATTTGAGTCATGGTAAAAAAGCCAACTGGTTCTAGCTTCCCAAATGTGAGAATTGGCTGGTTTCCTTTGACTTGTATGATGGTAAACTAGTATTTTTTGGAATTTGGACTGTTGGTCGGACAAAACAAGCTGTATGGTGTGTCACTTTCAGCTCTGGGAAATTTCAATAAGCATTTTAAATTATTTTCTGAAATGTTATGGACATTTTTAATGGAGATAGTTGGCAGCTTAATTGGTAATAAAAACAATCATTAGCTGCAGCTCTAGTAGTGCCAGTATTTGTGAACATGAATATTTTTTCCAAAGCTACAGAGACAAGAGCCATGATGTTGCGGTTTGCTGACGTTTCGTGTTTACTCTGTAGTGATTTTGTCAGCTTTTCATCACAGAAACTATTCAGAGAAAATTCCCCCTGGTGCCTTTCTGATCATCTCTACCAACTGGTAGAGACGATCCAGAATATTCATTTTTGAAGCATCTCAATGCTCCAGAGACCATTACATCACATCACTGTACTCTTTGGGAGAAAGTTTGGGGAAAGTTTTTAATATTTAGAAGTATTAATTGGACTGTCCTGGACTGTGGCTGGAACTTCACATACAACATTACAATAATTTAAATTTGATAATACATAAGAGAGCGCAACTAAATATTAGCTTTACTGTCTTTCACAGCCAATTCAGGGAGCCAGCATGATTGAGGGCCTGTATACTCTTGTATATCAAAAGAAGAAAAATATAAAAAAGTCATAGTATAGTAGAGCTTCAAAAAAAGTCATAGTATAGTATGTCGAAAAAATTAAAAAGGCATAGTATACAGTAGTATGTCGAAAAAAAGGTATAGTAGTTTGTTGAAAAAAAATCATAGTATAGTATGTTGAAAAATAGTATAGTATGTTGAAAAAATAAAAAGTTATAGTATAATATCTTGAAAAAAAATCATGATATAGTATAACAAAAATGTTGAAAAAAATAGAAAATTCACAGTAATAGTACAATTTGTCAAAATAAAAAGTCAGTCTAGTATATCAAAAAAAGTCATAGTATAGTGTGTCGAAAAAATTTAAAAGGCATAGTATAGTTTGTCGAAAAAAAATTAAAAAGTCATAATATAGTATGTCGTAAATAGTCAAAAAAGTTATAATATAGTTTTTCAAAAAAGTCCTAGTATAGTATGTCAAAGTAATGAAAAAGTCATAGTATATAGTATGTCAAATAAGTCATAAAGAAGTAGAAGTAAAGAAGAATAAGTCATTAAAAAGTCCCAAAAAAGTAATAGATAATCAAAAAGTCATAGTATAGTATGTCATAAAGAATGTCAAAATAGTCCTAATATAGTACATCATAAAAAGAAAGTAAATTTCCATTGGAAGCACTTTGATATACTATGCTCTGGACAAGAGGATATCAAATATATATAATATATGAGAATGTCCATTATACACCATATAACTTGAGACAAGAAGCAATCTTGTATTTAAGGCAGAACTAACAGCTCAGAGAAGTACAAAGGTAGAAATTATATTGTCTTCCTCTAAAAGTGCTTTTCCCCCCTGGAGTTTGCATGCAAATTAACTTACTAATATTTTTTTTCATGCTTTTAGATCTAAACGTAAGTGTCCTTTTCCATGAAAACAAGCGGCTATCTTTCTGAATTATTACTCTTTCAATTCAGGACTGCTGTTAAAATAAAGTTTGATTGAATCATCTGCTTAGTTAAAGAATTAGAATTGGAAAAATGTTAGTGGAGCTTCCTTCCAGTGCCTAATCCCAAGGAGATGATGATCACCATAAATTAATTATTTGTTGACAACAAGAAAAATATAGAATAATGACAGATTTATCCTTTTAACGCTTGTAACTTGGTGATCATCTCCTTGCGTTTAGGAGATAGCAGGAAACTGTTGATTTTGAACTGGGATTGTCCTTTCTAGAATGGAAAACAAAAAAAAAAATGAATTGGGAGCCAATAACTTACTTTAAGAATTGTATTTCAAACCATCCAAATTTTCTTTATTTTCCATTTTTTTCATAATTACAACCGTGTTTACCTGAAACATTCAGTATCAGGTGCTAAAAATATAGAATATCTTAACCGAACTTGATTGTATGAGCTAAAAAACATTCTACACTCCTCAGAAAATGTCAGTTTCTCTATTAACTATGGTCAAGTATATTGAAAACTACAGGTATAGTGAGAGTATGGGAGAAATAGAAAACGTTCTAGACTATATGTAGTTCAGATGCTGTGACTACATGGTAAGTGTGGTAGTTTATACTGCAGTTAGCTTTTGGTGTAAGTATTTCAAGTGCCACTCTGACTCTGTTTTAATCTTTCCACACAGCAAAAAGCCAAAGAGACCTCAGAGACAGAGGCAACAAAACAACCGACTAAAACCTCTGACTCTCGCCTACGACGGGGACACGGACATGTAGTCCTCTGGGAGACGCTTCACCGAGCACTTCACCTGTCATAGAGACCCACTTCATCACGCCATTACAGTGAGGGACACGGATGTTTGCAGCGTGAATGGACACGTCACAGAGCGGAGAAATTACAGAAAATCCTCTTATAGCAGAGACACTGGTGGGGTTTTACCATTTCAAGTAGGGCTCCATTCACTCCCCTCCTTTCTGTTTTTTTTTAAGTATTTTCTTTTGCAAGAGCCTTCGTGACCTCCGCCGTGTTTTTAATGAAATGCCTTTTTTTTTTGCCCCTCACACGTCCACGTTACTTTAAAGACAATATTCAGACACAGGAGAGAGAGTCTGGATGCAGAAGACAGACCCAGCTCTCAGTCTGTCTCTGAACATGGCAGCACAAGCTCCAACTCTTCCCCCGCGCTTTTCCGCTTGTCCCTAAAAATGCTGAGTAGCTGGAGGCTTAGGATGCTCTGACGGTTCGTACGTTGCCAAAAGTCACCGCAGGGAAGAGGAGGAGGGAGAGGAAAATCTCCATAAAAAGGTTTGGATTCCTTTTTCTCAATCCTCAACTGGGTTTTGACTCAAATCTCTTTTACAGTCTTGAACAAAAGGGAGGCATTTCTTCTCTTTTTTTTTTTTTTTCGCTTGATTTAGAGAGGCACACAGGCCTGTGTTTGTGGGATAAACAGATCTGTACGATGCTGATGGAGGAGTAGCCTGCAATCAGTTGTTCACGGAAACTACTGCCTGTCTGCCTCCACCCTTTCTTTGTTTCAGGCTCTACATTGCACTATATTAGTGCAGCATGATATGCACATGTGACTTCTACCTTCTATTGCCATAAAACACTGCCTCTTCCACAGACAACCATAAAAGCAGAGGAACAGCTATCGACGCGAGAACATTCAAAAGGAAAACGACGGCAACGGGAAAATATGTTTAGATGTGTCGCATTCTACAAAACAGATGTGAATCTCAAGTAAATATATGTATAGATTTTATTTCTCACAACTGATTTTTTGGGTTGTAGTAAAAGTACCTTTTGTGGTGTGTAGATTTCGTCTGGTGTTATCACTTTTTTTTATTTCTGCCCAGATCCAATTAAAGATTTAACTATTATATCAGCAGGTGACTTCATTTAATGAATCGCCTGTTTTAAAGTTATTTTTAACCATAAAAATTCAGATTAAATTAAAATTCTTTACTTTTTTTTTTACCTACAGTAGTCATTGTGGAGCAGCTGAAACTTTGCAGTGATTAAAGAAAAAGAAAGAATAAATTTTACCATTCATGTCATGCAAATGTCATTTCTGCCTTACTGACGATAACAAAATACTAACAGTCCTGTAATACAATTTTTAATACTTGAATGGGGCACATTATACACCACATGTAGACATAAAGAAGACTACATTTTCTTTTGAGGTCACTTAGCAAAGTATACTTCAGAGTTTTTAAAACGTTCATGTAGTAATCCGTATCATAGGTGCTCTATCGTTTTTCAGTCACACTTCATGAGTGAAATATAGTTAAAAAAACAAAAAAACAATCTGTACAAAGAAATTATACAACATGTTAATAATAATAAGAGAACACGCTTCTGCTGAGTTCAACGTAAAAGCAAACTGGTGTGGAGAATGTTTACTTTTTTGTTGTTGTGGGATTTGTAAATAACAGCGATTTTTTTATTTTTTTGGAGAAACAAAATATCAAATTATGTGTACATTTATTTTGTATTGCACAGAAAATGTTTAGTTTGAATATTGCAAAGTGGGTGTGTGATATTGCTGATTGTTGTTATCATGATGCAAGTTGTATGTTATGAAAAAAAACGGAACGAAAAAAAGAAGCAGAAAACGACGAAAAAGGCTCAGCCGTTTTGTACAGGTTGTTTATATGTATGGGAAGAATTACCGAAAAATAAACAAGGACACGGTTGTAAACACACAAAGAAAGTTATGGAGCCATTTTTGTAATTTTCTTTATATGTTCACAAGAGAGCAGAACCCCTTAATAAAAATGTTTAAAATTGGCATTAAAGGATAAGGCTGGTGTTTTCTTACGTATTTTGTTCGTTGTCAACAAATCCCATGAAAAGATATCAACAATGTGCTAAAGGCTTTTTTTTTAACTGTTGAGTACTTTCACACAGAAGACGAATATTACGCAGCGAAAAAGCGAAGATTTTTCTGAGCTTTAGCACCGTGAATAACGACATCGAACACATTGTGCGGAACGGAAAGGTTCAAAACGTACACTATAGTTTACAACAACATGAAGGCTCTGAGCCAAGATGGTAAACTTTATTACTCCTTTCAACCTTGACAAAGGTTCTTACCTTTCACAATAAAAGCACTAGAAATATACACTTGGTAACTGTTTCCAGAGGCAAATTCACTCAGAGCATTTCGCTAAAAGGAAACTCAGTTTAGCTTACAATATTTTATTCTAACATGGGTGGAGGAAAGAAATCGATACAGAATAATATCGCGATATTTTGCGAGGCAATATTGTAATAGAAATACAAGAATAGATAATTTATTATATAAAACTATTAATCTCTCAACAATCCGATGACGCTATTCTGTCTTTCAGAGGTTGTAGCGGGCCCAGTCTTAAAGCTACAGTGAAGATACTGTTATCATATAAAAGTAGAGAATCGATTGGTACCAACCATGTCGTGTTAGCTTGTTGAGAAGAACGCCAAATAGCGCTTCAAATTTACGCTAAATTTTGGCGAAGAAAAACTGGCATGGCCATTTTCAAAGGGATCCCTTGACCTCTGACCTCAAGATATGTGAATGAAAACTCTGAAGACAAAAAAGGCATAATTTGCGTATTGCGGGGCCTCTGGTAATTCCCACCCCTAAAAGGTTATACAACAATTTACCTCAGACTTCCAGACGCTGCTGTGTCAATATAAACCTTTAACTGAATAAGTGTTGCCACTGTCGCAAATTTGCATCACTGCAGGTATGAATAGTTTTGATGCTAAATAATCGCAGGCGAGTATTTCGCATTTTTGTGTTGTTTATTCGTCGCGCCCCGGGTGTGTAAAGGCCTTTAGTCTGTCTCTTAATTACAGTCTGACAGATACTGGATTGTTGAGGCTGATATTGGTATTTTTTATTTTCTTATTAAAACAGTCGGAGAACGATATATCAGCCAATAGTAATTATCTAATTAATATAACAAACACATACCATGAACAAACAATCTTGATTATATTTGTTTTTTAAAGAATTGTGAACAAGATGTATACTCAGTGGGACATTTTAAAGTTAAAAAAAATCAACTAATCGTGACACTGTTTCTTCTGTAAGTTGCCTTAAACCTAATTTGGCATTTCTTTACTGCAGTCTCTCTTTAATCATTGGCTGGTATATACTCTGATTTAGCTCTCTAATTTCCAACTTCTCTACCCCGTCTGCAACTCTTAAGTCCATTCATTCCTTCTAAAGATATAGTATAGTCAATTCTTTCTTTTTTTAAGCTCAGTAATTATCTAAAACAGCTGGGCGTTGTAGTTTTTAACTTATGTTACTCAAACAGGACTAAATTTGTTGGGGACTATTTTCAGCTGCGGATAAATACACATTTGGTGTTCTAGTGAGTATTGGAGCGCTATGGCACAGGGGAATAATATAGGCATTGGCTACACAGATTATACTTGTTAGTACGATCAATTAATCATTTTAGTCTTCATTGGATTTGTTGACGATAAGAGATATAAAGAATATCACTTGACTTAACCTTTAAGGTGGAGTGTCAGTACAAATTTAGGAAGAGGAGAGGCTGTCCGCACACTGAGATTTCCAAACTGCCAAGTTTTTATTAGTGCAACATTTCAACCTGGAAGGTCTTTTGGAAATATCTTTTGCCTGATGCAACATGTCAGGCAAAAGGTGACATGTTTGAGAGCTTGGAAATTTCCGTGTGCAGAGACAGCCTCTCCGTTTCCTTTGTTACTGTTTTTTTCTGCACCTAACTGAGGTCGGATGTGCACACCAGTCACCTGTTTTGCAATATCAATTTAGTTGTTACGATTTGTACTTCTCAGCCTCAGACAACAAATTTAATGAGAAAGTCTATGTAACAAACTGAGGACATTCAGACAGTTTTAAAGACATGGATGTTTAGCAGGCTGGGAGGATTGAAAGACGCTATCACATTGCATTATGGTAAGTGAGGATCCAGTGTTTTTTAAGATTAATACATTTAAAGCACAAAAAGTCAGCCTCTGCTGCTTCATTTAAAAAAAAAAAATGTCTCTCTTAATACCACTAATTTTAAAGGTTTAAATGCAAGATTGGGAGCATTTCTATTGCCTCCGCACTAAAAGGCACACGCAGCCAGCCCGTCTATGTCAACAAAGCATGGAGAAGCTCGGATTACAACACACACAGAGGGAGAGCGACTTCATTTTCTGCTTGGGTAGACATTATTCCACTATATCTTTACATAGACAATAGTTGTTTACTATAGAGCTGCAACAATTACTCGATTGGCTGTCAACTATTAAATTAATCGCCAACTTTTTTGAGTCATTTTTTACAATTATTATTTTTTTTTTTAGTAGTAGTTTAGTTTTATTAGTTTATTTTTTGTTTGTGTGACAAAAACAAAACAAACACTGATTTTCTTAATATACCTGATTTGGTAAAAAACCTGACAAACCTAATTTTGAAATAATCACAGAATATATTAGCTTTGTTATTTGGCATAAAAACTTAAACAGCCTAACCTAAACGAGTCTCTTACTTCTGCACATTATGAGTAATGATTAGTAATCCATATTCATAAAAAATGTTGAGAATAAGCAGGTATTGAAAGTTGCCACATGTCAATATGACGACTAAATACTAGCCTTGTCCAGTTTTTAAATACTTCAATGGAACACAACATACAGTATAAACTACATGTAGACATAAAGAGGAATAAATGTCATTGGGGTCATGTAAGAAAAGAAGCTTGTTATTGAAAGCTACGACTCCATCATGCCACCATCTCAACATGAGATCAACATGGCAGCTTCATGTATCTCTCTGATGTTCACAACATCTGGGGGGGTAAAGCCACTGCAGCTGACGGCCACTAGATGTCAGCCCCAGACGATGTTAAAAGAAAAGTTGTTTCTCAAAAGTCTATAATGTGAACCTCCTTCTCTGCTCCCCCCTTTCTCCTCCGTCCCTCCCTCCTTCCTCACTCACTCTATTTGTCTCTCCATCCCTCCCCCCACTCTCTCTCTCTCTCTCTCTCTCTCTGAACCTCAAAGCTCACTATATAAAACATCCCTCCACACTGACACTCAGATGTACAAACACCTCGCTTCTCGCCACAACGCCTCCAAACCTTGCATCAAAAATCACCCCAAGTAGACACTTGAAGCGTTTTTTAAACGGCAGACACCTGACCCTCCTGAATGAGCCTGAGGAGATTCATCTCTGCTCTCCAGCCTCAGGACCGCCTTTCCTCACACTCTGTATTTCTCCTACAAGTTCGGCAGCTGATCCCGGCTCAGTCAGAGGGAGATTTTTTTGCTGCTGAGAAGATCAAGGACAGTTTGACATGAGGGGGGACGCTCCACAAAGAGACATGAAGACCACATGTCTGTGGGCTGCCGCTCTGCTGCTGTCCCTCGTCTCTCTGGTGAGTTAAATGTCTTCTTTAAAAAAAAAAAAAATGTTATTGTCATTTTATATCTGTCAGTTTCTGTGATTAATGTCTGCACTTGTCTGGGAGCAGGAATATCGAGGAATGAGCGCAAACTAATTTTGATAAGTGTAATTCAGGTTAGTGCAAGGACAACCTCGACAAGCGTGAAAACAAGCAACATTTGAATCAGAATTGATTGCTGCTAGATGTCAGTCGCACTCTGATGATGTGAAAGTCTAGAAAATGTAAAGCAAAAATGTTGTTTTGTTGATTTCTGACTAATTCTACTTGTGTTATAGTAGATTAAAAAGGCATTGTTTTTCCTTAAATGTGACTCCTGTAATGACAAATCTCACCTCCACAAACCAGACTTTTTAAACTGCTCCATGCTTTGTCTCATTACTATCATCACAAATTAACTAAATGTCAGTGTGAACACAAGCTTCCCCAAATCCAAATCTGCATCTTGACAAATCCACCCGCGCACAATCCCGCTGGATATTTCTCCCTCGGCACTATCCATCCCCTCCTTTCGCATCTTTCCCTCCCTCTCTCTCTATGTCTCTCTCTCTCTCTCTCTCCCATTTACAGACACACTTCAATAAGAATATTTCTGACAGTACGACGGAGAACAGCCTGAGCCCATTATGACAAACATACCAGAATGCTCCTAGACAGTTTGTGACAATCCAATTCCTTTAATCCTCGGAAAGACAGTCACCCCTCACCCACTGATAAATCTGTCAACAAAGCAATCAAAGCAGAACAGGAGCCACTCCTCTCTCCAACAAAAATTCCATAAACTTAATCCCCACAAACTTGACTGGCCTTAAAAAGCTCCCGTGGTGTTATCTGTGTTTAATTTGCATAGTGATGGAAAGAAGTCAATTACTATTAATTATTCTCTACAACTTAATACCCATTATCGAATTGAATTCACCGTCTTGAAAACCATAAACTCAATTTCACAGCTGACTAAGCGCACTAATCATTTCCTCCCCCCCTTTTCTTTTTTTTTACTTTACGGAGCCTTCCTGCTTTGGAGGAACAACAAGGATTCTTCAATTCCAGGAGCAATAACATTAACTAACATGGATTCCTTTATTGTCTCAATATAAAGACAAACATTAATCATCAAGTATGTGAGTTAAATGTACAATAGCATCATGGTAGTGCGAGCTGATCTCATAGCATCACTTGATGGGAGTGTTTTTTTTTTTTTTTCCAGACTGGGCTGCCAAATTGCTTCGCTATGCTTTAATGGGATGATCATAATTGTTTCGTACTCGGTGCATCCTAAGCTTTCGCCTGCAGCTCCTTCAACAGATTGACAGACCCATGGGAACCTCACAAACTTATTTTGGCCGCCTTTGAACCAAGTCGTGTGTGAAATAATATGATTATGCATTTTTCCTCTGGGTAAGTTGAAAACTGGTGGCTAGTTTTCTCTCTCTCTCTCTCTCTCTCTCTCTCTCGCTCTCTCTCTCCCCCCTACCTCCTCCTCTTCCTTCTTCTTCGTCTTCAAACTGCCCCTGCTCTAATATCCTGCAGTCTGACCGCGTATAGTATTTATCCTCCTCAGAAGTCATGGTAATAATTGTGCCCTGGCCTCTCAAAGCACTGCTGCAGTGATGGGACTCAGCTCCATCCACAGCTGCCTGTGATGTCTTGACACACTTTGTGATTTGTCATCATCTCTGACCCCCCTCAGGTAACACTTTGATATCAGTGGGAGAGTATAGACCTAAACTCTTAGTGGGCGTCAAATGCCCTTAGTTGATCCATCAGCTCAACTACGGGGGGACCTCACAAGGCGAGACAAGTTAAATTCACTATAAATGACTATGACGACAATCATTTCCCAAGCGCACAGTCGGAAAATACTCTGAAAGACATCAAGGCATCAACACACTAAGGACTCTTAAACCACCTTCCTGTCTAGAGGAACATTTCGTACAAACACAGGCTCTAACTTTGGAGCCGATATTTCATAAACCAATATATATTTTGGTTTTTCTTCTCGAACTGGAGGGTTGTGGTAGAAGTACTTGTGATTCATGGCATCTGAAGGTCATAAATTACATTAAAATATGCTTTTGCTGGGAGGTGGAGCGAGACGTTAGAGTGACTATCTCATACCCGAAAGGTCACAGGTTTGATCCCACAACAGCCACATGTCCTTGAGCCAAACTCAAACCCCCTAATAGCTCCTCACGCGTTAAGCCTCTCCGGATAAGAGCATCAGTTTAATACCACACATTTTAAAGAAGTAAATAAATCCGCAAAACTTTTTGCAGCGTGGTATTCATGCACGCAAACCATTAAAAAGGACAACAACTCTATTAATTTCTGAATGTTTCAGCTGAACACACACCATCCAATCAAGATTGTAAAGTGGCAGCCCAAATCTGCTATCAACCCGGTCCTCTGTTTAAACTAGAACTGTCGCACTCACAAATCCTCCCCGCACGGCAGTCACAGCAGCCGAAGCATTCAGGTAAATGAAAACTGACACACACTTTCATTCTTCCTCGCAAGGTTTTGTGTACAGCCCACCGCCGAGTCATCTGGCTCCTCCGATGGTTCTATTAAAGGTGGAATTTGTTGGCTGCTCGGGGGTCCAGCCCATAGAATATCCTCCGAGCTCCCGAGGGAAGCCGGGGTTGTTTATCTTCCTGTTTCAAAGAGCGGACGCCTGCGCCTTATCACAGCCTCGCCAAGAGTAGATAGCATTTAGGTTTGTCCAACAGCCCGCCTATATGCTGCATCTGGCAATCTTGAGAGTCGTTTCCTAAAGGACTTCTGCATACCGATGCTGTTTGTGTTATCTTGTTGAGGGATTCTGCCTCATACACCGAACCAGGGAATAATATTAACAGACAGTTAAATGAGGTTTTGGGGGGGTTTGGTGGGAGACCTGCATAACAAACTGCAGGTCGAAAAGTTGGAATAACGCTGAGCCATGAAATGAAAGCCTCTAAATATGATTGGGAGATACGTTTGAATATCCTTGAATGCAACACTATATTTAATATATAAATTGATTTTTTTTTTTTTACACTGCTGCATTTGTCCGATATGACTTTCTGTAAGTTAGTGTATTTTCGGTATCTAAAAGGGGCACTCCACAGATTTTTAGCCTGCATTTGAAGGACATTCACCAGGGGGGTGTGGGGTCTGAAGATGATTTTGTTTGAATTATGGGAAATATAGGAGCTAGAATGATACTTCAGACAAATAAAATCTGGATATCTCAGCCTCTGCTGCTTTGAGATTTTGAACATTTGTTTTGTCTCATGAGTCCTCTGTACATGTAACCGTATGGAAGTACAATACTAAATCTCTGGAGTAAACCTTTAAAGCTAAAGAACACAAATATCTTTAAAGCTCCTTGGTTTCAACTCAAGTATTTCTCCACAACATTAAATATCATATAATATATCTAAATGTGCAACAATCAAGGTTCAAGTTCATAAAAAAAAAACATCCTTATTATTATTATTATAAGAGTGCAACAGTGAAAGACTGAACTGTCCTGCTACATCAGGACTGTGTAGCTGTGGGTTGATCAGAACAACTCAACAACTGACATCACGTTTTCCAACCGGGCCGTAACCCACTACAATCCTGTTAGAAGAGCTCAAACAGATACAGAAAGTCGCTCATAAAATAACCAAAGCTGTTCAAACGTTTTAAGAAAAACAGTGTGTTTAAGTAGGACTCCATCGCTTATAGTATGAAGCTGATTTCTGTGAAATACAAACTACAGAAATCACATCAGCAGGTCTTAAAAAAAGACTACGCAATGCGTTTTCACATTTTAGCTCATTCTAGCATTCTAGTCTTCACCACTGCACAAATCATGTAAACTTGTCAAGCAGTTTTCTATATTTTTCTTATTGTCAACTTATCCCACGAAAAAGACGAAAACAAAGTGTTAGTCCGTCTCACAACGTTTTCCGACTTCCTTACTCTGTGGCACTCTGCCCCAAGCCCATCGGATCCTACTGAAGATATAAATCTTTTAAAAGAGCTCACAAATATATACTTTTTTAAAAAGGGGCCGTTACTTTCTCGAACAAGCTGTGCATTGTAGTTTTTAGCAAACGTTACTCAAAAAGGACTGAATAATGCATTTGTTGGAACTACTTTTAGTAGCGGATTAATATACATTTAGTGCTCTAGTGAGTATTGACTGCAGCCGGACGGTGGATGTGGGATTGAGTCAAACTAATCTCCAGTGCCTGTGTTCATGGTAATGAAGGAACATGTCACCCAGTGCAACCATGAGGCTCATTGATGTGTTTTTGGACAACAATGGAGCTCTGTGGCACAGTGGAAGAAGCTATATCAGGCTTTGGATGCACAGATAAGTTAGTGGTAGGGCTGTTGACCGCAATATTTCAATACTATTGACACGCCAATCACAGGGAATGGCAAGCAACCGCCACAAAGACCAACCATGACATCCTATATGTAGGCTACAAGTGCTGAAGAACAACAACAACAATAGAGTGGTGCAGGGATGATGTATTTTTGTAGGCCAACCCGGAAGTTAGAATCAGACGGATTCCCTCGACAAAAAGCCAATGGGATTTTTCCATTTGGTTTTGGATTATTGCAGAAAATAAGCTCTGTGGCAAACAAACGTTTATGATACTTACACGTCTGGATTCGTAAGATAATCTCTACAAATGAACACCGCTTGTGATTTTTTAAGTGTGAATGCAATCGCCAGAAGTAAAAAGGTAATGTTAGGCTATAAACGAACTACACAACGGTCCAATGAACACGAGTGTACACAGCAAGGCTGTAAAGGCTGACGAGGTGGACGACTCAAAATTCATGAGTGGGATATTTACTGTCGTGTTTTATATCGTAGGACAAAACATTCAAATCTCTTCAGCTTGTGTTAACCACAGACCTTATTTCAGGCGTCTAACTGAAAAACCCATTGGGGTCCGTCCTCTCTCCCTACATGCTGCAGCCTTCCCTTCATCCAGAGCAGGAACTCTAACTTGTGCTGACATTTTTACTTCCTCAGATATCCCGTATCATAGCAACCAGACGCAACTAAAGTGCCTCAACTGAAAAAAAAATGATGCGCCCCATTGGCCTTCTGTGTTCTGCATTAACAATAAACATATTTAATTAATTTCAAAACTATCATCTTTGTCATTTTAAAAGAAACAATATTCCTAATAATAACCTCACAATAAAGCTTATTTTATATAGCACTAAAATCAGGATAAGTGAAGTAATTTGCCACAAAAAAAAGAAAAGAAAAAAAAGGCAATAACATTTCATATCGCCCTATTGAGCCAATCATTATCACTGCAGGGAAAATTGTTTCACCACGACAGCCCTAGTAGAGGGATCAATTCCTTGTTGGTTTTGGTCTTTTCATGGGATTTGTTGACAATAAGCAAAATACAGAACATCACCAGACTTATCCTTTATGAGTATGATGATAGATTTTCATGTAGTACCGAATAGAGAGTAAATACCTGTTGGTATTGTTTCTATGAAAGAAAATCGTTTTCTTTATGGATGATTTATGTCATCATGTCTCCAAGGACTGAACATGATGTTGATATCCTCCTTTTGTAGGCGTTAATATGAATAATTCTGGCACACTGCATGTTTGTACTTCTTTTTCTATTCAAACCGTTTTTGGACAAGTAGTATATATTATATTGATTTTCTGTTTTTACTATTTTTATATGAATTAGTTGCTATGATAATTGCGGATTATTTATGATACATGGATTGTATTTTACAGGTTTTTGTGATGAAGTTTGCTTATATCTGTTTTCTACATTTTTGCTACATCTTCGTAACAAACGTTTATGTATATGGTCCTTATCACAGTCAGTGATTACAAAGTGTGTTTTATCTTTCCATCTTTTTATTGTAAATATTGCCATACATTGTCCCCTTTTGGAATATCTACTACAGCTGCAAATACTATTTTTTTAATTAATTTTTTTATTTCTCTATTAATAGATTGATACAGCGGTTTCGTCTATAGACAGAAAATGCTTTAACGACAACTACTGAAATTAAAAAATAAATGTATAAAATACATCACAGTTAAATAAAGCCAATTAAGTGCAAAATAAATCTCACTTTTAGCAGTGGACGATATAGTTTGTCCTTTATTTGATATTTAATAAAACCCAGTATTGACAAACCAATATCTGTTAAACCCAAAGTTATCAAAGTGTGACTGTTGACCTTTACGCTGCCACGTTTGTTTTCCTCCTGTCCTTTATCCAACAGCACTTTCGCTCTTTTCTCTCTGCAGTATCTCTTTCAGGCACATTCATGCATCTAACACACACAAACACTCTCTCTCTGTCTCTCTGTCTTTGTGCCTGGCTTGCATGTTTTTGAAGCCGGCGAGAGGTAAATCTTGGCCCTCTGAGTGTTGGTGCAGTCAGTCGGGGTGTTCTGGATATAAACGTTGCTTTAGTCAGGACTGCCTCTGATCTGCCTAATCTCCCCGGGCTGGATTACAGGTTGGGCTCTAATCCGTGAAGTGGGGTCTCTGTGAATGTGCCTCTGAGTGCTCTAATCCAGAGACTGTCAGGTGCTTTAGATGAAAGCTAATTGCATGTCACAGTTTGGGGACCATACATAACGCCGGTGACAACAGAGCGAGTTCCACACAACAACAAGGACTTTGGTCTGATGATGACTGGGCACGCACTTCAGATAATCTTGGAAGAAAATAGTGAAAAAATCCCCTCCAAAATAAAACTCCAGTGACACCTCCTCTTACAAAATTATTCATAAAAATGAAGATGCAGAAAATTATGGCGCTTTTCAAAACACGCTGTTGTAGGCAATCTAATTTCCTGGTTGACAAAATGATGAACCATCTGAGTCCTAAACCTGCTTGAATTGTTTAGAAATATTCTTTCCATCTACACCTCAAAATATTGTATCCACACACAGTGGCATTAATTAGCCAGTCAGTCACAGTCACTTAAACCAGCTCAAAGCAGTTTCCTAATATCCCTTGATCTGGTTTCGGGACTCCATTGAGACTGAAACCCAGTTGCTGAGAAGCATCAGTAATTACTGCACTACTGAAATGATATTTCATTTGATCATTAGAGACTACAGTCTTTTCAAAACTCAGAATAGAGATATTCATGAAAAGTAAATGGGGCTTACAGTTTGGATTAGGGGGTCAAAGGACATTTAGACGATTATTGCAAACACGTAAAACTGAATTTGTGTTTAAACTCACAAGGGATCAAGTCCTACTAATGTACTTGTGTTTGGAAAGAAGGTCACTAGTTTTTCTTAACATCATTTTTGACCTTGCAAACACACAATGTGTATAAATATCTGAGGTTAATGTTTCATCTTTTTATTGGTCTTGTTTGTCTGTTTGTTAGATAGCAGGATATCCCACAAACATGACAGCAGATTTAAACAATGAAGCACTCAGCATGCGTGTATCTACCCAACGCTAACGCCAGACAGAACGTCAAAATGGACAATTGTGCATTATTATGTGCAGGATTATGTGAGGTTATAAACTAACACAAAACAGCCAACATTAAGCGTTAGACTGCTACAGCACAAGATGCATCTCTGATCTATCGCATGAAAGTCATGTCAATATACTTATACTTTCTGGCTTGCTAAATGAAGACCATGTTGATTCCTGCATTGGAACTAATAACTGATTTTTTTTTCCTGATTAAGGTCTAGAACCAAAATGACACAATTAAATATACTGTCTCATAAAACAGATGTGCGAGGTGTTCCCTGGTCTGTTTCATCAGTAACCATTATCTTGAATTAGCTGCTGTATTAACCCATAAAAATGCATTTATTTGTTCCATTTTCACTTTTAAAATAAACATAAACAACTGAAACAACCTGAAATAGTATTAAACCCAAGATTAAAGACTATACGTATAATGTCATGATCGACTTTATAGCTGCTTGGCTTATAGTCTATAAGATAATGTTTCACTGAACTTTTACATCCTAAGGAGCTTTATGTTTGACTATAATAGTGCCAATAAATCCTGAACAGGAAGCCTCCCTCATCCTCACACTCGCTCGATCTTTTTATAATACATCACCGGTGAAGCCAACATGACAGACTTTTGTTTCCAGCAATGGAAGACAAAAGGAGGTGTTCATTAATACAGTTTAACTGCCCCACTGCGCAAGGAAACTGCTGAAATTCATATTTCTCTTCACCTCGTCACAACAATCATTCTGCACTGAAGGTCCTGCAGCTTTCTTTTTTTCCTTGATAAAATCAACGGTCTGCAAAGATTTAGCTATCTGCAAACGTTTTCCTGGGTTTGAAAGGCTTCGATTACACACACATTTTAGAAGCACTACGGTTATGACGCTCTATCCAGAGAGAGGTGTTACAGCTGCTAAGCCAAAGTCTCCACAATGCCACTAACGGTTCATTCACATCAGGTCATTCATCATCGAGGCCTCTTCAAAAACAACTGGAGGCCATCTTTTCAAACTCCTCCACTCTGAAGCCAAAGACATGCGTACTTCAGAGAAAGATCACAACTCCTGCAACAGTTTTAAAGAGTAAGAGCTCCGCATACTCGCTAGCCTACAGTATACTACAATGTCATTCAGTGAACTTGCTGAATGAGAGAAGACCTTATTTTCAGAGTATCGATCGCGGGGCGAAGGTACAAAATGTAAACGCTTCGACCAGATAGATCTGCTGTCACGTTCCACGGCCGGGGTTTGGACATCACTGTCACGGGCCTCAATGGGGTGCACGGGGAATCTTCGCTCTCTCATCTGTGTGATTGTTAGAGGAGAGACACAGAATGAATCATCAATCATCCATTCAGGCCACATTCAGCAGGTAATAGTCTGCTGTTGCATCACGTCTGCACCCAAGAAGCGCTCCATTCATCTCGATGTATGGCAGGAATACCCTTAATCTTGATTAGGACGAACCCGCACAGGACGCTTCACACACCGTAAGAGTTGGTTACTTGCAGCATTAACACCATTTGTTAGAGGTGCTGACATGCTTGTGGATGGATAAAGCTTGTTGGTGTTTTCTTACTGCTGCAATGGGAGATTGGTTTTGGTCTTGATTGTCTGTTTGTTAGTTAGCAGGATGTTCCACAAACATGTCTACAGATTAGAACCACTAAGCACTCAGCATGCATGTGTCCACTCAACGCCGATGTCGGACAGAACGTCGAAATTGGACAATTCTGCAAAAACCTGGATTACGTAAGGTTAAGGAAATATTGTGGTTTCAGCAAATAAAATAAAATAAAATAGCCAACAGTAATCTGACTGCTACAAGACGTATCTTCGATCTATCGCATGAAAGTTACTCTCTGGCTGGCTAAATGAAGACCGCGTTGATTCCTGCATTGGAACTCATTTGGTGAAATCTGTGTGATTCCAAAGGGATACTGGTCTGGTCCACTGAGGCTGCATAATCCTCTAATTTTGTGGAGGATTAAATTATTTTATAGAGAGATTCCAATCACAGAAAATGTTTGACATGGGCCCCAACCATTTCTTCACATCATCTTTATACAAAGCTCTAATATAGCCAGACAGAATTTGTCAAGTCAATTTCATTTGTATAGCCCAATATCACAAATCACAAATTTGACTCAGGGGGTTTTACAATCTGTACAGCATTTGTATATGCTATGAATTATGATGCAGTTTCAGAGGTAAATTTTGTGCAGCCTTGTCGGAGGTATGAGCTCTCGAGTGGTTACCAGTTGAAATGTTTCAGTAATGGTGATTTTGTTTGTTTGTTCTTCCAGGTGACCAGTGCTGATTCACCAAGTTCAGGGAATTCTGACTTGAGAGAGAGCTCAAAATCCAAAATGAAGACCTACTGGACTGACAGCAGCAAGGCTGTCTCCATCAGCCGTCTGCTGTCCCAGAACCTCTACGGCAAAGAGAACTTCACCTCTCTGGATCTGAACTATGACGAGGCAGACTCGTTCTCAAAGCAGGAGCAGTGGAACTGGCTTTACAACGCTTCAAACCCCCGCGACCCTCGATCCAGGACAAAAAGGAGGCCCATCGTCAAGACAGGAAAGTTTAAGAAGATGTTCGGTTGGGGCGACTTCCATTCCAACATCAAGACGGTGAAGCTCAACCTTCTCATCACTGGTAAAATCGTGGATCACGGTAACGGGACATTCAGTGTCTACTTCCGCCACAACTCAACCGGCCAGGGCAATGTGTCCGTGGGACTTGTTCCACCAACCAAAGCTGTGGAGTTCCAGGTCCACCAGCAGTTCC
>CAKALG010018444.1:0-11296 GCA_916700815.1 Helicolenus hilgendorfi | reverse complement strand
GTCGCCTCACTGTTTTGAGCGATGCTCGTTCAGGTATATTTAGAGCGAGCAAGCGCGAGCCCGACGCTGACTTCCGTTGATTTCACGGCCACAGGTGTTGCTGTTAAGAAGCATTTATGAAAGTTACAAATAGTCCCTTTAAGTGAGGGAAAAAAGTTAGTTGTTGTTTGTTGTTGCTTTCATATGGATAACAGAAACAGAGTGAAAAAGAATGGTGAAAATACAGGACTATTCAACGACGCTGAGACGAGCACCAGCATATTAGTTGGCCCACTAATGTGGTCCACATTTTCAGTGCATTTTTCTGCAAAGCTACAAGTTTGCCTCGGGAGAATGCAGTTGAGAAGGAATGTGAATAAAAAGAAGGTATATGGTACTGAGACTCTTTTTACGCTCTCATTCATTCACAAATCTCTCTGTCTCTCACTCTCCGGCTGCTATTCCATCAGCTGACTAAAGGCGTTCACTCTAAGTTAAAGGTATAATATGCAGGAATTTTCAAAAAAAAACAAGGTAGAGACTGATACAAAAATAATCCCTCTCAATCATCACTATTATGACCCACTAGAAGTGTGTGGTGGTGTCTGTATCTGCAGAGACCCTGCCCTCTGCCTGTATTTTCTCTTTTCTTATATATTTTGCTGTGTTCTAGACGTTTCTGGGCTTCAGCAATAACGTTTTATTTCTGTGATTCACTGCTTTGTTCTCATTAACGCCGATCCCTCTCTTCAGTCACTCTATAATTCGCGCTGCTCTCTCTCTCCCTCCCTTACTTGCTAGTTGAGCCGTGGAGGAGAACTTTGAATGCTGTGTTTTACAAACAGCAACCGACAAATGTTACATTATACCTTTAACCCTCCTATTGTCTTCCCGTCGACCATGCAACTTTTGTCTTTCCGAGTCAAAATTGACCCGGTCTGGTTTGACTGTTTTTAAAGCATACATTATAAATTATCACCAAATTCTGTATTACACCTTTTTGGCCAACTTCATTCCAACTCATTATCACAAGTTTTACACTTTTTTTGGAATTCATGGTCAATATATCTAATTTATATGAAATTAAACCTCATTCTTTTAGGAAAAAATGCAGAAATTCTGAATTATTTGGACTAAACTCAAAATTGGAGGAATAATTTTGATGGATTATCACAGACCAGTATATGTCAAAGTTTTGTCCGAATTGATTACAAATATTATAATATAAAAAAAAAAATTAATGACAGTGTGACACGTTGCACCACCGGGTCAAAATTGACCCGGGAACACCGCAGGTGCTATAATTTTGAATAAAATACCCATAATGCAACAAAAGTAGTGGTCATTATTTCTTTTTGCAAAGACCATATAAGGGAACCATCCATGTAATTTTGGGGCAATTAGGTGAAAGACATCCATATTTATGATATAATGAAGTTTGAAAATGGGTCAAATTTGACCCGAAGACAACAGGAGGGTTAAACCAACCCGGTTTTTCCAAGATCTCCCTTAGTCAATCATATCATTGCTGTCAAACTTTAAATAAAAAACTGTTCCCCTCTCTGCTGTCAATTGTCATTTCAGTATGAACGGAAGCGACCCTCCTCCACACAATTCACCTCTAGTCTTCATCACATCCAGTGCCCAAAGTTCCTTGCCCTGAGCTCATCACAAGTCCCGCTCCACATCCCATCATCAAGATCTTCATCCAACTCTCTTTCACCACCAGCACTGTCTAGACTCCATCGGGGGAATATTCCAGTACTAACCATGGCATCACTACACCCCCAAAATATGACTACGTCATGATGGGGTCTAATCGCCAAACACTCTCCACAATTCTAACTTTATTGTAATAAATGTATTTGTTCACGCTAAATGTCTCTCCTGATTGAACTAACATCTCAGGCTGAACATCCGGGATGAACACTGTGGAAATTAGATACTGTAGATTCATTCACCACAAATTCACTGTGGGAGTTTTGCGCTGTTATTTGTGCTTAGCATGTTATTAAGACGGCTCTGAAAGCAGCTGGAAAAATCAGTCAGTGTCTCGGCAATCACCCCATTTGTGCCTGGGTATAAACGTATGATGTTACCAGATTTATATCGGCCAGTCATACAATGTCTATTACATTTGATGATTTGAAATGTGTGTTTGTTCATTCATGTCACCTCCTAAGGTATCAGCTGGCTGTTTCAAATAAAAACACGTCCTAAGCATCTAACCCGATGTGTGTGTGTGTGTGTGTGTGTGTGTGTGTGTGTGTGTGTGTACACATTTGCACATTTGAAGTGGTGCCATGCAGGTGCACAGTCAGATCTTCCATATTAACTCCACCTTCCTCTTGTTCCCCAAGGTGCTGTGAGTGGTGGAGGTGGCTGCCGTGAGTCACACTGTTCAGAGTACAGACTATTTCCTTTTATCCACAGGGTCAACTACAGAATAGCGCCTAAAAAAATGCATGCACTAGAGATTCTCTGGTGTGCTGAAACATATTTCAGCGAGACAGACACTTTCCGCCACAAGGCCATGATCTCCTGGCTAAACAACGGTCTCCTACATCCCTCTGCTAGCAGTTGTTTGTGTAACATGATTCAGGTTGAGAATGTGTGATTACCTGGGGAGGTTGAGCAGGCCTCCAGGCCCCTGAAGGCTCATGAAGTTGTGTCTCAGGTTGAGGTGGGTGATATCCTGACTGTAAAATAGATATTCAGGCACTGCTTCCAGACTGTAGCAGGACAGGTCCACCAGGCTGACTGTCTGAGACACCACCTATATACACACACACAAAGACAGAGGGGAGTGTAGAGTCGGCATATTTTCACATCAAACTCGGAGAAATAAGAGTTTATTTCAACCAAACCACAGTTGGTGATTGTTGGAAAGACTAACGAAGACAGTTATGGTGAATTTTATTTTGTTTCTCTCAAGTTTGAATGAAGTGTTTTTGCGATGCTCCGCCACTAGAACAGCTGATCTCTACATAAACAAACACACGTGGATGATGACGCAAGTGTACTTGGGTATGGACCAACATTATCAATGTGAACGCTGAGTGGCAGAGGAGTGGAGATGGTGGGCATTACCCAATATGAAAATGCCCCCAAGAGCTTAGAGAGAGTACTACTACTTTCTGTTTGGCGTGTCAGCATCACATCTTCTATATCACAACAAGTAGCTCGTACAGTAGCAACATGAAACTTGTATGCACATACCCTGTCAACATCAGAATCAGAAATGATTTATTGATCCCCGGAGGGAAAGAAGGACGTTACCGTAGCTCTTATATATAAGCATAAAGAAATATGAGGAAATATAGAAATAAAGGAGTATTTAAAATGTAAATTATGTAATAATGACATAATATATGTAGAGTAATATAGGTAAATAATAAAAATAAGAAATGAGAAATATAACAATTATGTACAAATGCGTGCATTAAACACATACAATATATAGCTAGAGTGTAAATAAGTAAATAAATAAATAAGTAAATAACTAAAAAATGCTGATAAGGGGATCTATCTACTGCTCCTGTTGTTGCAGTGCAGGCAGAGCAAATCACAATCAAAATGAAATCCATCGGGTTTTTCTGGTAAATTTATAAAACTAAGAGCTACACCACTCGAGCTAACGTAAATTGGTTTGACTTGACAGTTATCCTCATGTGGCATTTACAGCTTTATGATATTGGACTAAAACTCAATTTCAGTGACTTCCCCATCAGCGCCAACCAAATCCAATCAAGAAAACCAGTATTCTCTCTTGCCCCATTACATCAAAGACAATAAAACTCCTTGCCTTCTTGCTGCCTTGCAGTGACCACCCGAACACTTCGCGCTTTGCGGTGAACTCCAGCTCCAAATACAACCAACGGCAGGCTCCACTATTTAAACAGTTTTTACCTTACGTGAGCTGGGTCGATGGACAGTGGAAGCAACTGCATTGGCCTCCGATTATGCAAGCAGCCAGCTGCTTTGCCAAGACATTACTTCAGACAGACAATGACCCAGTTTCCAGTTCAATGAATTTATCTTCCAGAGAAACACAGTCATCATGAATGGAGAGAGTAATAGAGTAACTCCTTAATATGAGGAAGTTACAGTCAGACCTTCAGGTTCAGGTTCAGGTTCAGGGGATGACATCCGTATTGACAATGAGGTAGAGCACAGACAAGAGACAGACATACCAAAAGACATGACAAAGGATACTCAAAAGGCTTACTGGAATCAGGACCCAGCAAAAAGAGAAGGCCACAAGAACAATATAAAAAACTACTGAAATATAGAAGACACAATAAAAAGAGAAAAGGGATAAACTTCCATAAATAATGTGCAAAAGCTGCTAGGACTTATTTAAATGAACAATTGCTGACCTTAGAAAACGTGTAGACATACACTGAGTTGCCAGTTTATTAGGTACATATTTAAAACTAAGTCATACAACAGTCCTGCAATAAATCCTAACTTCATGAAGGTTATCACGTTTAGTCTTTGCTGAAGCTATTTTAGACATGTGTTGATTCTACTCTATGGTCATTTTGAAGTCTGTGGTTTGTGGAGGTGTTAAATTGTATTATATTGTAGAGTAATCCCCCAGAGAACGAATATGAGACACCTTAATGAGTGTCAAGGAGGGTGTGATTGCATCTATGTTGTGCTTATTTTAGAATATTTTAAATCTCAGTTCCACAGCTTTCTCTTACATTTTTCTTTCACGGCTCAACAATAAGGATAGACCGCTTCCCCGGGGCAAGTAAAATGCCACATCAGGCTAGTAAATCTAGCATTCACTTGCCTGATTGGGCGAATGGTAAAAAAGAATTATACACGTTGTTTTTTTTCCTGAGCTGATGATAGAAGTAGCTAAAGAGTGAGCCATCTCACTTCCTTCTCATCTCTGATGAAAGCCGCACATGGGCAGTAACAATCGGGCAAGACAAAGTTTATGAGCTGAAGCACAAGCGAGCATTTCAATTAAACTGGAAACAGGAGTTTAGTTGGATGTGGGCAAAACTCCAGATTAATTTACTGAAATAAAGATTATAATTAACTTTGGTCTTTGTTGTTATTTGATAACCGCTAATGAATAAAACAATTTGTGTAGGGGCAAGTAGAATTCTGACCCACTTTCCCGACCTGGCAAAAAAACATAAAAGTTGAACCCTGTCTTGTACAAAATGTAGCTGCGTATACCCTCCACACCATAGAGATGATTGTTTATCATCGCAGGCTACCCAGCAGTGCTCGTCCAGTCCAGTCTGAGGACAGTCTCCTCCATTAACTACGGGGCTGCACACTGTGCAGCAACCCAGAAAATGGGACGGCTGCTCAGCAGAGCGTGACATCACGTCACCGCTTTTAGAGATGACAAAGAAAAAACTACTCATCTCCCACAAAACTACTCATCTGCCAGCCACTTTAAAAAAAACAACTCCCTTTTAAAAAGAGTAATTAAATGTTGTGAGAGTAGGACGATGGACACAGATTGACATAGCAGAATTAAAGAGGGGTAGAAAGAAAATAAAACCGTTTTGCTGTTTGAGATGATTTGCAAAGTAATTAAACATTATGACATGTGAAACACTGTGAAGCAATTTGATAGAGGAAGAAGACACTGAAAGGAGACAGCTGTTTTGGAAGGGAATAAAAAGTCATAGCATGTCTGAAGGTAGAGTGATTTCTGTTACTGTGGTCCTCTGAGTCCTTAATCAATAAGTCACTACACATCGATTCAATCATTCTGTGGGAGCCAAGTTTAGTATACATGTTTTAGTTCAATAAATAAGCACAATCTGTATTTTATGTAGGTGAGATAAATACGTGATTTCATTGAATAAGTTAATTCATAGTAATTAATATGTTAAAAGGTTAAAAGTAATTTAATGATCATTTCATTTAATACATCTTGATGTAATGTCTTTGTATGTTACTTTGTAGAGGCAACACTATATAAGCTTTCTGTTAGACCGGTAAGCAGGTTACCGTCGCTTTAAGAGAAATAGGCTTCTTGTGCTCATTGAGGTAAAAACAGTGGTTTGTTCAGTTGAGACTCAAGTTAAGGGCCGAGCCACACGGTTTTCTTACCGTAGTACAGTTTGCTAATTAGGAGAACTTAGCTTTTGAATACTCCTGTAAGAAGATACTACAAAACTGTGGAATAAAGATTTTTGTTTTTATCCTTCTCAAGTAAATGTACACGAGTAAATCCAAGGTGATCATTGAGCTTCAACCCCCCACAGACTGTATAATTGACTTTCACTTCTTAGCAATGTATTCATTCTTTGGTATAACTGCTAAACATCAGCATGTTAGCGTTGTCATTGTGAGAATGTCAAAGTACAGTGGTGTTTTTGGCTACAGCTATGTTAGCCTCACAGAGCTGTTAGCTGGTTACTGTTCTCCATAATGCTCAAGTGGAGCATGTCTGGGTGTACTTATATCCGTCAGGGGGTCATCATTTTGAAAAAGTGAAAATTACATTATGAAACAAACAGCATTGCGGGAACTTTATTTAGCATGTAACATAAAGGTGGGAAAGGAAGGGTCAAGCGATGACGAAAGAGAGCAGGACTCACAGAGAACAGCATGTTCTTCTTGTCCTGGTTGACGGCTCGGGGGTCTGGGACGGCGTCAGTGTGTTTGATCACACTGACAGACTCACCTATAGGAGACACACATATTTGGGTGGAGGGTGGTTAGGTAAGGCGGTTAGGTAAGACATCATGTCTGTTTGTCTGTCCCGTAACACCTACCAGTGAGAATGGACTGGTCCACGCGCAGGGTTGTGGATTTGATGGAGACGAGCCTGATGTCAGCTGGCACTTTGTCACCAACTAATGTCCACACAGACAGAGAAACGCAAAAACAAAGTTCATCAGACTGTTTTACTGTGAATGATTGTTTAGCAGCGTCCAAACAGCTTCATATCAATCTGACTGCAGGGTGGAGGGAGGGAAGGGAGAGAGGGGAAGGGTTGATTGACTGGTTTTAGCACTCTGGATGGATAGTGTTGTTGTTGAAAAGTGATACCACAGTCAGAGACAGAGGGAGAGGGAGACCTTGGGGAGATCATGAAATGAAAAGAACAGGTGTACAGCAAACAGAGGGAGAGGGGAGAGACAGAAGAGCGAGTCCGGCCGTCGATATTAAGTGTATTTATACTCAAGCTTGTTTTTTTTTTTTCTTCCCGCAGCGAGTTCCTTCAGTTCCCCTCCACCCCCTTTTTTCTGTGACTGCCTTAAAAGGGCCCATGTTCATTCTCAAGGACATCAGGAGACATGTACTCACACACACACACACACACACACACACACACATGCATGTGACTGCTTTGAAGTACAGTATAGAGCATGAGCCGAGAAGCTTGATTTCTTCTTTAGGTGAAATCAGTTTTTAGTGCAAAAGTCGTCTGTTTGAAATCTTTTCGTCTGAAGTTTGGAGTTGATCATTATTACTGTATTCTGGACTGAAACACTTGCTGTCCAAGATCCAAGGTCGAGAAGTCCTCAATAAGCCGCGGAGATGAGCTTTGGCTTAATATTAGTACGTGCTACATAGCTAAAGTGTGTTCTGAATACTATTACAGTATATTCTTAGTATTTAATATCCACTTTGCAATGTTTGGATTTTCACAGACAAGCCGAAGCAATCTTTTTTTTTTTTTTTCTGTGCTTAAGACTTTACCATTAATTTGTTTAAAGGCAGGGTGGGTGATCTTGAGAAACAAGGCAGAAGTCACCTACTTTTGCCTTTTTGGAACTAATGGAATTACAGTAGTCTATTGAGCACAATGTAGGTTGTTATTAGCTCACCTTCCTCAAGTCTAGGGTGCCACCCTGGACGACTAACCCCCAAAAGGCACAACTAGACCACACTGTCAACCATCACACCAAATTTGAAGATCCTAAGTTAAATAATTTCAGAGTTCTGCTCCGGAAACGAAAGTGTGACACGCGGACGGACAGACAGAAGGAAAGACACGCGAAGCGCTATATACCCCCGACTACATTGTCGCGGGTGTACACTACATTTAAAAAAATTATCTATTCGAAAAATCGAGCCCAGTGTTGCCAACTCTTTTCCAATGAAAGTAGCAGCACTAGCTCCAAAAGTCCCTAACTCTAGTGACAAAGTCACCAAGTCGACAACACTAACAGCCCGTCGCTTCAGGTCTCCCTCCAAAGCCACTCCCCCACTATTATCATTATGAACATAAATATACCATAATGAACGTGAACGGCGAACACGGCTATTGTTAGTACTCACAGCTGTCAAACTAGCAGCTTGTGGAAGACTCCGGTGACGCGCAGTGAGTGCAAGGGTAGCTCATCCAATCATTACATTTGGCGTTTATTACAGTCCTGCGACAGCCACAGATACCAGATATCTTTACCAACCATACCTTTAAATTTCCCAATTTTGGCTGCAGCTTCTTTTGCTTACTCATCTCCTGACTGGAAAAGATAATTCACACAGACCAGTGGCTCTATTTTTAGCATTCATATAGCTTGTTGCATGCAGCACGGTTATACCTTTTATACCCTACTTTTGCATTTTGAAATTGCACGCTAAAATTGTGTAGTATGAAGAATTGGGCAGATACTTTGTCCTCTCTTGTATTGCACCACTCAAGTGAGGACACAACAAGTCCGATTCTGAGGGGTTAGTTTCAGGAAGCTGGCCTTGACCATTAACCCTGTGCGACTACAGAACACTTAACTTACAGGATTTCCTGTTACCCTGAAGATCACTGTTACTGCTGCTGCCAAATTACATTGATTCTTCTGGACTTTGAGTCCACGCAGCAGGTAAAGCTATGAAAAGAAAAGCCCTTGAGTATTGGGAATCTTACCGGAAACCTCCACCACATCACCAGGAACAATCTCCCTGGCCTTGATTCTCTGCACGCTCTTCCTGTCCGACCGGTAAACCTTCCCCATCTCAGGCTCGTACTCCTTCAGAGCCTCAATGGCACTCTCTGCATTGCGCTCCTGTTGCAACACACAGAACACAACAAACATGTATGGTCATTTTAACGCCAAACTCTGCCGGTTTGTCAATCCTTCTTGTACAGTGTCAAACTCCATATGCTAGTATTGTGCCCCTTTAAGTAGATATGAAATATAAGTTAAGGAGTCATACACCTGAAAAGCTCTGTGTTTGATTGTACGAGTCTCTCATGGTGGGTGAAATAACCTGAATTCAAAATAATATAACCCCATGCAATATACCTGCAACACCTTTCCAGCAATGCATTTGTGTCAGGACTGTCCACGGTGTTGATTTAACTGGTAAAAATGAGTCGAGTTGGTAACGTGTGAGGTAGTTTTTGTCATATTGTTGCATTTGATTGTATTGGATTTTAGGTTTTCCTGTCATTTTGTCGGCTCCCTGTAAGGTTATATTAAAAAGTGATAGCATCTGCTACAGTCTGCATAACATATGAAGGAAAATACTGTAAACAGATTTCTTGGTTTTGCGTGATGAAAGAGAGAGAGCGAGAGAGAAAGAGAGAGAGAGAGATCATTGAGGCTTTTATTTGACTACTTTATCTATTAAAAGCCCTTGAAAACTTGGTTTTAAATTATTTCTTGGTCCTTAATATGTCTCTTTTACATTAAATATTAATGCCTTAAGAGGCAACAATCAACATTAAAGTTCGGGGGGAAAGAAAATCGTTTTTAGACAATATTTATTATTAGAGTTAAATACTCAAACAGCTGAACTGCTGTGAGGGTTTGGTTTGGTCAGATGTGATTGACAGTGCTGGCAACGTGAGCAAGGCTGCAACTAACTATTATTTTCATTATCTATTAATCGATTAGTTGTTCGGTCTATAAAATGTCAGAAAATGGTGAAAAATGTCGATCAGTGTTTCCCAAAGCAGACGATGACGTCCTCAAATGTCTTGTTTTGTCCACAACTCAGCTTACTGTCATAGAGGAGTTATGAAACCAGAACATGTTCACATTTAAGAAGCTTGAATCAGAGAAATTTGACTTTTTTTTCTTAAAATATGACTCAAATCGATTAATAAAATAGTTAGCGATTCACTAATCAATTAATTTTTGCAGCTCTAAACATGAGCAAACAACTCAACAAATATCATTAGATTTCAAATCTTGATTAGATCAAATGTTGCTAAACCTTTTCCCAACTGAGCCCAGCCTACTTGAAACCAGCGAGAAAAGCAATTAAATACAGAAACCTCCCATGTGAAATAACCACGAGCAGAACATGTTATGTTTATATCGGACCCCATTGGTCATTGTAAGAAGCTGCCCTCGAAAATAGGCTTTCAGGGCCTTTCATGAACAGAGTGACTCCAAACCACACATTGACTTAAATACATCTTGATCCCAGTTGGATGTTTGTCAGGTCAACATGTCTAAGAATGTTTAAAACCACAACCATATATTATTCTCTATTATACCAGGTGTGGTTAGCCATCCAATCAGCTCATAAACACGTCAAAACAATGAACAATTCAAGTAGTATAGAAACAAAATAGAAATAAATTCAATCTGTATATACATCTCAAAGAACAAAGAGTACAGTAATACACCAAGAACTATTCATCACTTGTGATGCTAAATTATAGTTGAGCTAGAATCACCGCCTCGCTTTTGAATGCCAACCAGTAAAGTTGCAGTTTACATCCACGTCTGTCCAAAATGTCATCACTTCATCATTTTATCCTGTTAGATATTTGTGTAAAATTGTCATAATCAGCTAATTCATTCTTGAGTTATGGCTAAGTTATGGTGAGGTTACAGTGACCTTTGACCACCAAAATCTGATCAGTTCATTCTCAAGTCCAAGTGGACGTTTGTGCCAAATTTGAAGAAATTTGCTCAAGGCGTTCACGAGATATCACGAGAATGGGACGGACGTAAGGTCACAGTGACCTTTGGTATTTGACACACCAAAATCGAATCCTTGAGCCCAGGTGGATGTTTGCGCCAAATATAAAGAAATTCCCTCCAGTTGTTCCTGAGATGTCGCGTGGACGGTGGACGGACAACCCTAAAACGTAATGCCCGGCAGCATAAAAAGTTGTAATTGTTTGACATTTAACAACTCTTGAGTCACGACTGTGTTTGCAGTGTGAGGTGTCAGTCTGCTGAACAACGGGTTGACGTTCGCTTCAGTCTGTGGTTTCTTCCAAGGCTGCCCTCGGCCGCCTCAAAGTGTAAAGCCCAATTTATGCCAACCGCCCTCCCTCTCTCCGCTCTCCCCCGTACCCCCCATGTGTGAATCCTTGTGCATAGTTTCCAAATGACTGCCGGAGGATTCATGTGAACCTCCCCAC
>CAKALG010018440.1:0-10203 GCA_916700815.1 Helicolenus hilgendorfi | reverse complement strand
GATCGGAGTGTGCTGGCAGCGCCTGCAGTAATGACTTAATATCAGTCCTCCCACGGCGGAGCAGATGAGAGCACAGGTGTCCAGATTGTCCCCTGTCACATGGCACTGCAGGGCCCAAACACACCATTCTCTATCCATTACTTATCCTACCGTCAGGCCATGAATGTACATACTGACATTAACACACAGTATATACACCATATTTGCTCACGATTCCTCTACTACAGTTGCTGATTTTCATCTGAGGCATGCATAGCCCGATGCCCCTCAGGCGTGGAAACATCCTACCCTCAGGAGAAGTTATGCACTAGCTTTCTTTATCTTTCTATCTTGCTTGTTTTCACGCTCCCTCCTTCTGTCTCTTTCGCACTCTCGTCTCTCTGTCTCTCTCACACACACCCACGCACTCACATGTGCCTACATAACCACATTGTCTTGCACAAACACAGCAGGGGAGAGAGGAGAGGGGAACGGTTGATGACTAGTGATGGGAATGTGTTTTTTAGCTCGAGTTTGAGCTGAAGCGGCTCCAGCTGCCCCCCAAAACAAGGCAGGACAGACCCAGCTGCTATCACGACAGACGGAGCGTGCACGGTTATGTCAACAGGTCAGGGTGCTTCACTGCCCCGCACTTTGTTCATCATCACTAACTGTATGGCAGCTTCTGGTGCTTTAAAGGGTCACTTCAGTATTTTTCAACCTGGACTCTATTTTCCCATGTGTTTATGGCTAAGTGACAACAATTTCTGAAATTGGTCCAGTATTGAGGGACACGTTGTAACCGGCAGCCAGGGCAAGTGAGCAGCATCAATGAAACGTTACATCCACAAAATGTTTATTGTTTTTGCCACTGACAGACTCAGATTGTTATGATCAGTGTCTGACAACATTATGGAAAGGACCCTACCCAAAAATGAAACCTTTTTATTACCTTTCGCTTGATGCGACCTGTTTGTTATTGTTTCCAAGTCCCGCTCAAGGAGAAGTATTGTTAATATCTGCATATACTCCGGCTCAAATAAATCAAATTTAAAGACCTCATCCACATTGTCGAAATTATATAAGTATTCAGCCATGACATTGGAAATCTTTTAAATTGCACTAAGCTACACTTTTGCACCAACACAACAAACTGTGCTCGGCTTGCACTCGTGTTTCCACCATAGAGGTATTTCACTATTCCACTGTTGTCTTCCGGCAACACGTCACCTCACCAGATTTCAGAACAAGACTTCTTGAGCAAGACCCTTTCCATAATGTTGTCAGACACTTATAATAACAATCAGAGTCTGTCATGGCAAAAAACAAGCACTTTTGCAGATGTAAATGACGGTGCCAGCTTGCCCCAATAGGATTGTATTGCAGCCCATGCGCAGCTGCCGTCTAAAGCGCTCTCCCTCAATACTGGATGTGATTCAGAAATTGCTGTCACTATTTGTCAGTTAGACAGAAAAACATGGGGAAATATGGTCCAGGTTGAAAAAATATCAACGTTATCTTTTAAATCCAAGTTAAATTTAATCTCATTTCAGTTCTGCTCTATCCTGATCTACTCAACCTGAAACCTAAGTCAACAAAATGTTGTTACATGCTTGTGGCCGGCCCTAAATGGAAGCAAGCAATAACAAAACAATGTAGTACCCACAAATCACAGTATCCTATGCTGCTGTAAATCAAAAATAGAAACAGAAGCAACATTAATTCCATGCTGACTTGAAAGGATAATTTCATAATTACAACTTGGCTCTTATTTTAGTAGTTTGGGCCACTGTTTCTTTCACACCACGATAGATACTATGTTCCCAGATCTCAGCAGTTACTTTGGTGAGTTCAGTGTTATCATAACCAAAAAACAGCCAGCCAAATCTATCATAATAAGCCTTACGGTTTTGAATAAACTAGAATTATCCTTTAACACGCTCCATTTGACACAGCTGTGGCACACCGCAGGTGAGAATATGTGAAGTGAGGAGGCACACTCTTTTTCACGACAATCTCGAGAGCATATTTTTGCCTGATACAAATTCCATAACCTGTCATACAAGTCAAAATAGAACAAAAAAACCCTTGGTAAGCTGATCTGACTAGCTGCCACAGGGTATACGCCAAATGCAACCTGTAACATATGACTCAAAGAAATTACAAAAGAACAAAAATGGCTCATAACATGGATGTGTCATTTTGGCGATTATACAGCTGAGAGTGCCATCCATCTGGGAGTGAAATGTAAGCGGTGTATGTTCTTTACATTTCTCCTTTTGCACTGCAGCTCCTGGAAGCAGCTACGGCATGTTGGTCTCAGCTGACAGTTCGTAGAGAACACATCAAGGCAGTTTGACTCGCTGCTGGACACCAAAATGCTTGCTGTGTTTGAAAAGAGAAAAAGATAAACTGACTTTTACTGCATGCCTCTGGCTTCACAGCTGAAAAACATCTTTCTATGGAAGAGCTGGATGTGATGACAAAAAAAAGACACAGAAAACCAATGATTGATTTTAGCTGGTTTATCACCGTTTTCTGTTTTGCAGAGAAGAATAATCACTTATAGATTATGAGTAGATTATAAACAATAATTCTGAGAAGAGATGTTTAAAGCAAAATGCAGTGGTTTTAGTCGTATCTCACAACTATAAAATAATGAATAAAAAGTAATGTAGAGCAGCTCAAGACAATATTGAGATGCTCAAGACAACGGCATTATGACACCATCAAAAAGGTCAGCTATAATATATATATATATATTTTGCAGGAATATAAAGGCTTAATTTCTGTCTTTGAATTTCTTTTAACATCTCCTTTAAAAATTCATGCAGAGCTATTGCATTTTTAGGACGTGTTTGAAGTAATTTGCACTGTCAAGAGGATTTTATAAGCAGCACATTTAGCCCATAACAAGTGACTCAGCCAACGAGCCGATTACGTTCAAAGCAGTAGATGTACAGTTCGGAGAAAGGTTTATTTTAGGTTGATGACTGTGTGAAAAAAAAAAAAAAAAATCCAGAACAGACACACGATCAACTGAATTACCTCTAGCAACTGTTATAAATGCCTGTTGAAACCAATGAAATTTTGAAAAATAATGACTTGTTGAAATTGTTAATCAGTTAAGAAAATCAATGATACAGCTATTACATCTATTTTCACAAAAGGATGCACACGTTCAGCTGATGAATTGTCATGGGGTAAAACAAATGGTGTTATGTTTTCGAGAGTGAATCATTTTATTTCAATTTCAAGCACAGCTGCCATGGAGGGGTGGGGGTTCCTCTTCGAACCGAACATTTATTCGCACAATATGCAATACAAACTAGTCTTTACTGTGTCAATGCGTTTCTCTTTTCCAGTCAGTAGATTTTGTCTCAAGCCTTCACTTCACACAGGATTTTCTTCCATCACTCAGAGGTCAAGATCAGGCCAACATGCTATTTCACTGCAACATCACTACAAAGAAGTGTTGGGCCATTCTTGAAAACATAAACACATGTGCCCGCATGTGTGTCTGTATATGGTTCTGTATGTGTGCAGATACTGTAAAGCATTATGTTATAAAAAATATGTAGATAATAACTATTAACAACTGAAGGGCGGCAAACATGATTGAGGTTCCAGCAACTGTAAGTATGAGACATATACAATGCAAACCATGGCCTAAACAAAGAAACATGATTCTTTAGTGTACTTCAGTTGGTCTCCCCCTCAACCTCATGGACAGAGTCCCCAACAGGTCCATATGTTTAGCATGCTAGATAGAGCGTCGGCGAGCCTCTCGGCTTGTGTCTTTGAGCAGTTCACACATGACACTCGAGCGCCAATGTGCAAGCGGCGACAGCGATTTGCCTCTGATCTGGGGCTTTTGTCGAAAAGTCCAAAAACTCTGGGGGAGCCGAAAATCAGGCTAAAGTCGTGTAGTGTGAACTAGGCATTAGGGCCACTGACCAAGCTGCAGTATTTGACACACTGGGGTGAGAATGTGTTGCCATAGACATAGAGCATGTATCAAACTCTGATGTTTTGATGAATTTGTGGTTGATCACTGGTTAACTCTCATGGTCATTGTTAAATTTCAGTACATTAGAATTTCCAATCATCTCTGTAATGCCGTGTGTTTAGTCTAGTATCAGCAATCATTATGGTTTTATGCTGTACCTATTTTAATAAACACACAATGCAGTATTTGGGGATTTTCTTAGTCAAGTAAACTTAGAATATGATTCCGAGGGAAGTAACTGACTGAAAAGAGCTTGAATTCCTATCACCACATCTGTACAAGTAGTCATATTCAAACATTGTTAATTTGGCTAACCTTATGACATGCTCGGTACCTCACATTTTCACAAATGCATGATTCATATCATTTGGAGCGGAGCTGAGTGGGTTGTGGGTGTAGAACTAGAGATAAGCTTGAAATATGAAAAGCTGTGAGTTCATTATTTGGCAAGTTACACATTCAGATATAATACTAAAAGAACTTTGAAAAGCTATACACATCAAACTGCAGGTTACCGTGTATTCAGAGTATTGGAGAAATGACATTCAATGATATGCAACTGAAAGAAAGGCTTTTAATACATTCACCTGAAGGGAACTGAAAATGCAGGTTGCATTTCCAATGAACCACAGTTATTATGGAGATAGAGGTATATATAATTCAAACTATCTGAAAGAGCAGAATGCATGTGCAATGCATGTCGAGTCATAAGATATACATTGAGTAAGATCCTACGGAAGTGACGGCAGTCTAATCCTTGGAAGAGCTCAGAAAATAGGGTGCTGTACAGATGTCGGTTGCTAATATTAGAACTTAAACAAAGAACAAACAGGAGATCTAGGCCAGGCGGATTTTGTTTACACATGCAGGTTTAGTTCATTGCTCAAGAATGCAGGCACACTCGCCATTAAATAGTCCATAGTACTAACAAATGATTAAAATACCATAAAAATGGAATGAAATAATACTATTAATTCTGATTATACGGTCTATAGTGTTTCCATGTAAGTTGTGAGGATCCCATTTCATTCAGTATTTATTTTGATTTTCACTCTGTCGCTGGAGGCTATAAGTCTTCTTTTCCATTGAGAGCAGATTATGTCGATGTAAAAGCCCATTGTTGGAGGGGTTCTCTGGAGCCATCCTTTCGTGATAGTAGCTTAGCTTGCAGCCATCTTTAAAATATCACTGTTACATACAAATCCAAAATACAGCAAGAGGAATATTAGACATTAAACCAGTTCAAACCCAATATATTTGCAATTAAACATTCTCCCAGAAAAGCTGTCAATACCAACGTTTTTTCACAGCCCTCGGCATCTGATACCGACACAAAAAGGCACCCTTTAGTGTCTGTATGAGACGCAACAGGCTGACAAGTAACTCCCATACAAACCCATCCGCGGCAATATTAGACGCTCAGAGCAGGTTCTCCGGATGTCAGGTGACTAGTGTAAAGAGTGACAAAGGTGGACAGGACGGATGCGTTGAACCGTACCTTTACCGAGTGCTTTTGTTGCATAAACCTAAAAACACACTAGTTCTATTCCATTTTCTTTATTTTAATATCATTATTTTTCTATGTAATTATTTTTTTCTATATGGATGTCTGAATATCTGATGTTATTGATTATTTATGCTAGACTTGCTAAGTTTAAATATATTGATACCTTGTTCGAATCGACCTAATTATGTACACACCTACCTGCTTGACTGCACCTCTGTCAATTATCCAGTGCTGCCCTGATTGCGAATGCATGGCAGCTGACACCCGCCTTGGTATATCTGTGAGCAGTCACTACATGCCCTGATGAAGAGTGTGTGTTGAAACACATAGGTGCTAAGCCTATTTAATAAAGGCTTTTTTAAATTTTTGCAAAACAGTATGCCTTGGCTTTTTTTTTTTGGTTCTGATTTACTTATCACAAAGCAAAGTATGAGTCTAACCTTTCTCTTTTTTTGGTCTCATGATAAATCCTTAGATCCAAAGCAAACAATTTTCTTTTTTTAAGTCAGAATGCAATAGTGCAAACTGTGTTAATTCAACACGGGAGACCACAATTTTTCTTCCTGTCTTCTGCAAGTCAATATTAGTTTCTTTTAAACTATATTTTAAAGTTTCACTTTCCTAAACTCCTCTTCAGTAATAGGGGTTGCAGATCACAAAACACTGTATGAGTCATGTTTGGAAGGCACTGACGGAATACCTACGGCATTTTATCCTCAATGTTTGAAAACTTGTTTCAGACCTCACTCTGTGCCTTTCACTCTATCGTTCTTTTGTTTCCCTTTACATCACATGAAACGCATTCCCCCACTTTAAAATAACTCGCACAACGTATCTTTTTTTTGAAGAAAAGTGATTGAGACAGTGTTGTTTTATCAGGGTGTAATAAGATTGACTCGGATGACACACCCGCTTCGTCAGACTAATTGTCCTTTCTTGCAAACTACGCCATGGAGGGATTTGTAAAGAACCCACGGGACATCAACACAAGCATCGTCTGCTCATCCCTATATCCCCTGTCTCTTATAACATCCCCTTCTTATAAAAACACTGGGTCTGGCTTAATTGACTTGGCCCCATCCAGAGTAGCTCTTCCATATTACTGAAACCTAAGCTGCTTGTGAGTGTCATGAAGCAAGCCAGCGAGGCCCGGGGAGAGAAATATTCCGCGACAGCTCCTCTCCCCTGAGCCCTTATTGTTCTTCCAACAGCACCATTGGCTGAGAATGGAACATTTGGATGATTAAAGGGATTTGGTGGCGCGCTGTGTCATGTTCCTGTAATCTCTCAGATGATGGATTAGGGGTCTGCCCTGTCATACTCCCCTAATCTGGCCCAGATGACGTCTGAGTCCCAGTTGCCTTGACACCCAAGCCGTCTTCCCAGAGGCCTCTGCTGCCTTGGAGGAGCAGGAGTCGCAATTTGACCCAGTCAGCCGCAGATTCCTGAACACAATTGTATTGCATGAGCAGCTTATAGTCAGTGAATGCCTGGCACTTATCTCCCTGCATGCTTCAACTATAGCCATAATACAGCGATTGTTCCATATTTTTTCCTCTCATATTTGATCCATATATCACTTTTCTTAAAGATCAAGAGGGAAAAAAGTGTGGTGGTAGAGATAGAGCGAGATAATTACTATTCAGAATATTTTTAAACCCCAGGGTGTGTCACACTTGCCGTCTGTCACGATGCGTATTCTTACCTGACACCAATGATTTGGCTGGATTGTCTCTCTGGATTTTGAATATGATAAAGCGGAAGGATATTGAAATTAATAAGGTGAAATAGACATATGTGAGCCTTGGCCTTTGCCTTTTAAGTGGCTGTCATCGCCTTTTGAAAGGCTTCATAAGGAGCGAGAAAGAGAGTGAGAGGGAAATAGAAAAGGGACAGAGGGGATGAGGCAGGAGAATAGCTTTCCGCCACCGCCGCCCCTAACAATAGCCCTGTCATCTCCCTCCAAAGAGCAGATGCCCAGGTTCCCGGTGGCATCTCCAGAGAGAATGTCAGGGGAGAAATAAATCTCCCAGCCAATTTATGTGAGGAAGGTGAACTTTTTACTAGCTTTCCATGGTAGAGGCAAGGAGGGGAAATCACTGACAGCTCTGAGTGGAGATTTTCTTTCTTCTTTCCTAGTTGACATGGCATTTTTATTCATTGGACCTCCAGAATGCACTCTTGTGCAACGTGGGGGTGAAAGAGAGTCAAAAACAGTCCATGTGAAACTCCCCAGACAGCGGAATCGTATAAAGTGAGAAATGTTTCTTTTTACAAGAGAGCTTGAAACCCTGCCGATCAGTTGGCTTTTTTTTTTTTTTTTTGCGGCAAGATTCCATTATAGGGAAGCTGTAAATACTCATACGAGGGGCTGAAAGAGCGCATTGCGTTTCCTATTTGCTGAACAAACGCATGACCCCCGTAGACCTTTTGTTTCCATTACACACATCAGCCATATATGTGGCATTTACCTCAAGCCAGCAAAACAACAAGGACATCCAATGCCAAAATGAATCATAATGGTCTATTATTGTTGCTCTTAGTTCTAGAGCCATCATCTTAGTCAATGTGATCCAGAAAAACTGCCAAATGTTAACATGAAGGAAATTGGTTTTGCGCTGAAACACATATTTGTTTGCTGTAGGTCTAACTGCCTTATTCATGTCTGCACTCCAAAAACACGCTGTAACACGAGTGAAAAGTGATTGGGATTCAGTGCACGTGTAACACACTGATGTTTCATTTCATGCCAAACAAAGCAGTTAATACCCTTGAAAAGATGTGATGACGGAACCGAGAATCCTGCACATGTAATTTATAGGACAAAATAAGAGAAGAAAAGGTTACAGAATTATAATATGCATTTACAAAACAGCGTCACCTCAGAAATGCCATGAAGTGGAGAACACCCACATCATGCAAAACAACTATAATACAACTCACAGGGGTGATTTGAGCAATGTTAGCATTGTCATCGTAAGCATGTGTAGCAGGTATAATGTGCAGCTAACATTTGCTATGTAGCATTTAATGGAGTACGGCTGAGGCTGATGGGAATGTCATTACTTTTGCAGGTGTTTGTTTATAAACCAAAGTATTGGACTAATCAGAATTTTGACCTGATGATGCTAAATGAAAAGTTAAGGCAATTATTTACTGGCATTTCATTTGCAATTTCAATTCATTCTGAAAGGGACATGAATGTCTGTACCAAATGTTATGCCAATTCATTCAATAGATGTTGAAACATTTAATTCAAAACCACAAATGTTAAAGCAAACGTTAAGGGAAAGTCATTGGGCTTCATTCTCCGGGGACCAAGCATGTCTGTACAAAACTTCATGACAATTCACAGTTGTTGAGATATTTTAGTCTGGACCAAAGTGGTCAACAGATCAACATTGCCATCCATAAAGATATGCTGCCAGCCAATGTATACTCATACAATGGTTCATAAGTTATTGACTTCTGGTTTCACGTAGGACACAAACAATGGTCTCCCGGTCTGTCTGTTCCACCCCGACGTCTTCCCTACACAGTTTGTCGCTACTTTCTGGTTCATAATTATGTGGATTACATATGGATTGATTTTGGGCAATATGCACAAATGAGTGCGTTACTTCGTAGGTATAGGTGTGAACAGTTTATGAGAACAGCCAGCGCCAGCATGGTTAAAAAGAGAAGAAAAAAAGAGATTTAGAAGTTCTGAAGATGATGTAGCACTCGCCACTCATAAACAAAGATGCTGCAGATGCAATGAGAGAAAGGTTTGATTTTAAACGTGGTTGTTCTCCCAAAATCATATGACAATGCCAATACTTGGTGTAATTGTTGATCTCGTCAGACTGTGGCTAAACTTTCCTCAATTACCTGAGTGTCTGTAATTCAAGATTTAGGCCTTTACAATATGTTTTAATAGTTTCTGTCACAAAATAAAATAACCCCAGATGGATTTAATTTGAGGCAGTAAGTGTAATTTATTAATGCAAGTGTCATTTATTGCCAAGTTTTATCAATAAAAGTGAAACTTAATGTAAAAGATGAGAGATGTCCTGGCAAGCAAGAAGAAATTGAGGTTTCAAGAAAGTTTTGCAAACTTTTCTCTAACATCCTGCACACTTCTTATGAATGGGACCTGTGTGTGTGTGTTCTGGTATTTTAGTGTGTGTGTTTCTGTGTTTCCTGTGGTGTAAGCCAGGCAGACAGCCTTGTAGTGTACCGGAGGGGTTCACACTACAGAGGTCAGCCACTATACTTTCACTTGTTCAGTGATGACGAGATTTTGCACTTAAGAGGGGAACTGTCAGGTCTCACCAGGCAGCGCAGTGAGGATATTCACAAGACACTACATGACTATGTAGATGTAGCGAGAACTGTTAATTCAGAAAAAAAAAAATTGCTCATCTCCCTAGGTGATGACTCAGTGGCAGCCAAAGCTATACGAAAAGAATGCAGTGGGAGAAAAAAAGCTGTCGTGTCCAATTTATTTACAGGAAATAGTGAATTATTATTTATTTTTTTCCTCAGGATTTCAATTAAACAGAATGTGGTCCTTTTTGGCCTTATCGCACTAGAGAAATGTCAAGAATAATTCAGAAAAAAAATCATGAATCCTTGTGACACATTCAGAGTTCAAGTGGAAAGCCGGTGCGGAGGAGGTCTTATTCACATCCATCCTGTTCCGTCTGTCCTGCTCGATGGAGCCTCC
>CAKALG010018438.1:0-10695 GCA_916700815.1 Helicolenus hilgendorfi | reverse complement strand
AAGAGTTTAGCAGTTTTATGTATGATCGGATCACATGTGGACAGCTTTAAGTACGTCTGTTCACACCCGGCATTAGAATGCGTCTCCTCATGCGTCTCGAGTGACCACTTGTGATCCGATCTCACTTCCCCGCTCTATATGCAAATAAACAGTGACACATCTCTGACAGTATGATAATAATGCACTTAACGTGTCTAGTCTGATAGTCTGTAGATATATAACCTATAAACAAGATATTTTTTAATAAAATACAGATGTGCCGACAGAATACAGCAGAGCACAGAGGCCGTTTCCATGCTGACAAGCGCCTGTGTCTGCCTGTTTACTGAGGGGCGCGGATCCCGCGGATCCCAGCTGGACATCAGATGAGTAGGCGGTCCTTAATGTGGCCCAGGACACATTCACTACACACTGCTAAAAGAATGTGGCCAGATGTGGCCCAGACCACCTCTGAATGTGGACTGAAAGATCTGATCTCAATGCATCCTCAGTGCGTCTTTAGTGCGTTCACACCTATACTTAGAGCTGTCCACTTGGTGATCGGATCACTGAGAACGAATGTTAATACCAGGTCTGAACAGGGCCCTTGGAGAGAATAGTACCCCTAAAGAGCCTGGCGGTTTTTGTGTTAACAAATGTAAATGTCTTGATACCACTAGAGGAAAGTGAAAATGTGTTTATCTTTTTTGTAATTTATGTGAACTAAAGCTCTAAACAGAGTCCTACTTGTGGTGGTATGAAGACAGTTTACTTCATGGTCCAACACATATTATTACGCTATTGAATGTCATGAACGTGGTGTGTGTGGAGTGGGATATTTGTGGGATATTTGTTGGGTGCAAGTAGCAGGCATTGTACACAGTGATGTTTTTATTTGATCAGAGGTGTCAGATCAAACTACTGTACTTCTATCCGTCAATGTGCTTTAATGAGTGAAGTAGCAAGGATCTAACGACCTCTGAATCTCAACCTGTCGAGCCGAGAAGAAACATTCAAAGCCTTCCCTGTGTAAGGATAGGCTTACCATTCTCTCCAACCAGAGACAGTCTCCCTCCAGACCAACAGGAACCCTGATAGACGGTATAACAGGAGGCCAGTCATCATCAGAGTTCAGAGGAATCCATCCTCATAATGTGAAGGTTCACTGACAGAGCCAGTGATACATCACGGCGTACAGCCAGTAATGCATCAGTTACTGTATGAAAGAATGATGGTTACTCAACGCTGGGCTGCTTTTAGTCTCCCTGCTGCTTTAGATAATTCATCTTTTTTTTTTTTATTTAGAGCGTGAGCTGCACTTTGGCGAGGGAGTGGAGCTGATTTTCACCTCAGCGTTAGCAGCTTACATTGTTTATGATAACAGCTTTTATTTATTTCTTCTAAGAAGCTGAGAAAGCGAAAGCCCTTTGTCTTTTCTTTCTGGTTAGTCAGCAAGGTCGGGAAGCAGAATACGAATGCCCTGTGCCTCTGAATTACTGCTGCTGAACCTCAAAAGGATTCATAATAGGCATAATCTTTATTACCATTATTCACAATGGCCACAATTTTGTTGCAAATGAAGCACATTGGCCTTGTGCTTCCCTCGGGTAATATGACAAAGCTTTCTTGTTGTTTGCATCAGCTAGCTGCTCACTTTTTCAACTGATCTCTGATGTCCATTGAGAAAATTTGCTTAGAAATCATATAAAACATTAATCATCAAATTCTAATGTCTTCAGTTTCACATCTAATCCAGCGTATTACTGTGGTTACAGTGCAAACAGAATCTGATAGTAGCTACGTGTAGCCACTTAGAATTTCCATCTGGTCCGTGACGGGGCCCAGGCAGATTCCCACTGGGACCCTGCCCGGTCCTTGGCTGGAATTAGATCCCCCTTGATGATTGAGTGAATGCGGGGCCGACTCGTGACGCCCATAAGCACCATGTGTGGAAACCAGTTGCAATGGTTTATCCACCAGCCAAGTGCCCTCGGCATCGGAAACCGATGCAGAGAGGGACCTTTAAGCAACAGCATGTGACGAACAAAGTAAGATAAGATAAGATAAGAAAGAACTTTATTAATCCCAAAGGAAATTCTTGTGCCAGAGATTGCTCAAAATTACAACAAAATTACGACAAGTTCAAGTGTATAAAATAAGTACTATTTCTAGCACCAGTGCCTAAAGGAATAACAATTAAGTAAGATACATTTAGTAAAATGAGTAAATAAGAAAAGGAAAATAAAAAAGGTAAAGTAAGCTATAAAACTGAAAAAGAAGTAATATTGTAGATATTGGACATTAACATTGCACACAATAAAAAGTAGTATTGCACATGATATTGATATTATTGTTGTGTTTTCCTGCAGAAGGGGGAGGAGGATTAGGGGGATAATCTGATAGCCACTGGCAGGAAAGACCTCCTGTGGCGTTCTGTAGTTTACCTCGGTGGTCTCAGTCCACGGCTGAAGATGCTCTGGTATGACTCCAGTGTGGCGTGCAGAGGATGAAATGCTTTGTCTTTGATGCTAAGTAGTTTGGTCACCATCCTCCGCTCCAACACCTCCACCAAAGACTCCAGTTCCACTCCCATGACTGAACCTGCTTTCCTGATGAGCTTATTGAGTCTGTTAGCATCTGCTGCCTTTTATTTATCCTGCTGCCCCAGCACACTACAGCGTAGAAGATGACGCTGGCCACTACCGAGTCATAAAACATCTGCAGCATGGTTCTGCAGATGTTGAAGGATATGAGTATCCTGAGAAAAAACAAGCAGCTCTGACCCTTCTTGTACATGTAAACCCACCCGCAGTGTTATTCAACGGTCGGAGCAAGTGACGTAGTATTAATAGCGTGAGAGTCAGTTCAGGGCGGGCAGGAGGGGCGGTGGATGGGTCAAACAAACACAGGACTTTCAACCAGGAGACCGTTGTTCTTGTCCCGTGTGAAACTAAAAGTAACGTTGACTTATTTTGTCACGTCAGTCTTTAGTCACATGACTCGTCGGTATCGTCAGTCCCGTGAGTTGCTAGTCACGAGTCGTTAGTATCATCAGTCCTGTGAGTTACTAGTCAGTGAAGTTAACGTCAACCACGACCGTTTCCTAACCCAAACTAAGTGGTTGTGTTGCCTAAACCTAACTTCCTGTGAAAACTGAAGTTTGTTTTGAAAGGACTCTATGCATGTAACAAGTGAATATTGACACACCCTCCCTGGTCCGTCAAAAAGTAACGCAAGAGGGGTACCCCGTGCGTCGAGTGGCACTGACCCAGCAGTGTATCTGGTTACTTTTTGTACATTTTTTTAAATAAGCATGCATGAAGGAGAAAAGCAGTGGTACCTACAGACCAGCCAAACACTTGTGACCCTGTCTCCTACAAAATTACGTTCCCATACAACTAAACTGCATTCTCAATACGTTTCAAGGGAAACATATTTTCTCCCTGATTGAGGTCACAGATTTAAACAGTTTAACACACAAGGTTAACAATGTAGATTTAAACAAAACAAAATAAAAAACACAACAACACTTGTTTAGGTTTAGGAAACAAAACTACTAGGTTAGGTTTGGAAAAAAAACATCATCATCAACCGAAACGAAACAAAATCAAAACACTACTAAAAACATAACTAGATTTAGATTTAGACAACAAAACTACGTGTTTTTTTCATGGGCTGTATATAAGAAGTGGACATAGTCACCGTGACATCACCCATTGGTTTGCGGACTGCCATTTCGAAGCCTTGAGTTGCCGTCGCATCTTGGTATTTGGCTGTGGCCATGTTTTTTTTTTGCAACTAGAAGTGACAAGACAGGGTGGAGCTACATACAACCGAACGCCGAATAAGACATTTTCAGGTGACCAAGGTTACAATTAACTTTGATGAACTGAAACCACACTGTGAAAAGGATAAAGTTCTACAACCAAAACACGGACAAATCCCAGACCGGACAACGCCGTGGTAGCAACCTGTCAATCACAAGGTAGCCCCGCCCTAAAGCATCCCCTGCTTTATGGTCAATGTGACTCTAAATGGGACCATCATTTACTAAATGAACATCATGCTGTATTGAAGAAGACTTGAAACTTCAGACCATAAACTCATGTTTACAATGTTTACTGAGGTAATAAATCAAGTGACTCATAGACTTCTATACAATCACACTTCTTTTAGCAACCGGCGGAGTCACCCCCTGCTGGCTGTTAGAAAGAATGCAGGTTTAAGGCACTTCCACATTCTCAAACCCAGAGGTAACCCACTGCTTAGGTTTAGTAAAAAAAACGTTATGGTTCGGCTTAAAATGACTCCTGGGTGAAAGCCCTGTGTTTGTTTGACCCATCGACCAGCCTCTCTGCTCGCCCGTAGTGGACTTTTACGATTGTTATGCCTGTCATTATTCCACGTACCTTTAATTTTTGGGAGACAGGGCTATTGTTGGAGAAGCAAAGGGGCTCCAACGTCTGAAGGTGAAATGTACTCTGACTTTACAACAGTACAAACTCTTCTCCAGCCCTCTCTGTATGTTTCTTTCTTCATCTCTTTCTCTTTCTCTCTTTGTGTTCTGAGCTCAACCTCGGGGATGAGCTGTGACATCTAAAGAATAGATGAGAAACTGAAAATGGGATTTTTTGCTGACCCAGAATAGTGACTATGAATAGATCCCAGTGACACAAGACATACAGAGCAAATAACAAATAATTAAAGGACACTTATCTTTCTTTCTCTCTATTGACTGTATTGTAGTTTCAGTTTTCACTCATTAGATTCATGCTCACTGCGTTATACAGATAGAACAATGCTGTTTTACTTGGTTACTGGTTCGTGAACTTTTGCTCAACACATTGGAAATGTTGATACGATGAGGATCAAATCAAGTATGTTTTATTCATTCATTATCCGCAACCGCTTATCTTATTCAGGGTCGCGGGGGGGGGGGGGTTTGGCAGATTTGGCTGTTTTTCCCACTTTCCCAGAGTTAGAAACTAATAACTGCCTCAGGACAGAAATTCTGTATTGATTTGGTGTAGTCTGAAGTTATGTCAGACAGCAATATTAGTCCTTCTTGGCTCCCATTGTTGAGTGTCTATGCGATCAAATAACATGGCATCCAGGAATTGAGCGAAATAAGCAAGTAAACTAAGGCAAACTTCAGACAAACCAAGATTTGTCTGGGCGGGGGGGGGCATATTCTCTGACTTTGAAAACCCCTGCTGAAGGGAATGCAGGAAATATATATTTGAAACATCAAATATTTTCCAACCAATTTCACATAGTCATGCACTGGATGGATTTAACCCAACTGGAGGGGAAACTGGCCTGAAAAGAGCATGGCGAAGGTTTCAGGTCATGAAGGCACCCAAAGCTGTTAGTGCAGCATCTTTTCTCCAGGGCAACAATGGGAGCCATGACAATAGTGAATTGGAATAAGACACTATGTGGTTGATGGAGGAAAGTGTGCTCTAGTGTAAGGTCCATGCTCCTATGTTGTTCATGGTACAGGTGAGTCTGGGCTCCAGTCCTTCTGGATGTGCTGAGTGGAGGCATGGGGGTCCCTGGCAGACTCAGACTAGCTTCCTTGTTGCCTTTTCCTTCTGAATTCCTCCCTGCCGGGTGACTGACCGGGTAACCCTCATTATACACACACACACACATTACCTCCATTACCACATGCAATTTAAAGCAACCCCGTCCTGGCAGCTGTGTCTCTCCTCCAGTCACTAATCACCTCAGTCATCCAGCATGCTGATCAGCTCCTAGAATGGCCTCGAGTACATTCTAGAAAGAAAGTTCACCTTGTTTTTCTGACTCCTCTCCCCCGTCTGTCCTTTTCATCAGTGGACTCATGAGGACTCAACGGACTACGTGAGTAGCAACAGTGTGTGTTGGCTTGACAGGGGTTATGGGGAGTGTGTTTTCTGTCATAACAGCTTCCGATCTCTGCGTGGGTACTAACACAATTATTTCTCCACCCAGTGTGGGTGTGCAGCAGCTATCCAAACAAGTCTTCTTTCTAACTACCGATACACTCATCCAGGCCCTATATCGACCTGGTATTAACATGTGATCCCCATCTGGGTTTCTATTTACACTTGAAAATGCAAAATATCCTCTTTATCTTGATATATATGATATATTGTGATCAGATCTCAATATATGAGGGGAAGCAATGCTGGATATTCTTGGGCGTAGGCTACACTCGATCAGTGTTATAGTCAAGACCACCTAAACCCAGACCAAGTCATGACCAAGACCAGAGTGTATCGAGACCGAGACAAGACCAAGACTTTGAGGGGTTGAGAGCAAGTCAAGGCCAACACCAGGTCAGGTTGAGACCCAGTCAAGACCAAGACCAGACCAGTGTGAGTCCCATACTGCATGAAACACGCTAAAATGTGGAACATGCAAACCACAGGCACTCCTCAAATGGATCTGAAAAATCCACATTCCCATAAAAACACAAACAGAAATGAAGATTCCTCTTCATTCACCTCTTTTATTTCCATATATACAGTAAATGTATCAGGTGGCAACCTCTGGGTCTGAGAAGTGAAGTGAAGCCAATGCTGTGTCTTAAACCTGCATTCTTTCTAACAGCCAGCAGGGGGCGACTCCTCCGGTTGCTAAAAGAAGTCTGATTGTATAGAAGTCTGTGAGAAAATGATCCTACTTCTCTCTTGATTTATTACCTCAGTAAACACTGTAAACATGAGTTTATGGTCTCAATCTCTAGTTTCAAGTCTTCTTCAATACAGCATGATGTTCATTTAGTAAATGATGGTCCCATTTAGAGTCAGATAGACCATAAAGCAGGGGATGCTTTAGGGCGGGGCTACCTTGTGATTGACAGGTCGCTACCACGGCGTTGTCCGGTCTGGGAGTTTTCCGTGTTTTCGTCTTAGAACTTTAACCCTTTCACAGTGTGTTTTCAGTTCATGAAAGTTAATTGTAACATTCTGATCCGCCAAACGTGTCTTGTTCAGCGATCGGTTGTACTTAGCTGCGCCCTCTCGTGTTAGTCCTGGATGCAAAAAACCAAGATGACGACAGCCAAATTGCCGAATTCGTGGCTTCAAAACGGCAATCCACAAACCAATGGGTGACGTCACGGTGACTACATCCACTACTAATATACACTCAAACATGGTACGTATAAGTGTACCATGACTAATGTCTTCATAAATAATCAAAAGGCATTACAGAGGTGAATTTTATGTGTGGGAATTTTCCTTTGTTTTCTCTGAACAGTCACAGTAATGATGTTAACAAATAAAATCAGACTGTGATATCCCCGCAGCTGTGGTCTTGACCGGTCTTGAAATAAAATCCTGATAAAGTCCTAAAAGTCATCTTATTCTGAGACCAAGAGACCGATTGAAAATGTGGTTGATTCCAAGACGAGACCGAGATCTTCAAAAAGTGGTTTTGAGTACTACAGCACTATGGTGACCTGACATCCCGGTTTGTATTGGACCATCTCGGTTTCAAGCTGGGTGTCCCGAGTCCCGACAAATATCTGTAAAACACTCAAATGTCCCGGTTTTCAACAGTCAAGAATAAATTGTCGCGGTTTTCACTACAATCAAAATAACAATATTGTACTTACATAGACGTTTATCATGTTGCACTCATTAATTCATTTGTGCGCATGAGATAAATATATAGAGAGCCAGCACAGCACACCGCTGCAGTCTCTATAGAGAGTGATGTTGCGCGTTGTCAAGCCACAATTACACACGGACACAACAGATATCCACTGGTTACATTAAGTGTAGTTTTGATCCACAGAACCCCCCGTGCTTATGTGCACATCAAACGTGTCATATTGATTCATTTTTCTACACAGTTCCTTCTGAGCATCAACAGGCATTTCCCTCCTCTCATAACTCCCTCAGGACCGGCCGTTCAGTCTTTCATCTGGACGGTGTCTCCATCTTGGACAAAATGTCATCTGAACTCAGCAATTTAATTAGAACAGCCTGAGGCTGTAGCGAGCAACATGATGAGATAGATTGTTCGGGTTCAAAACTAAAGTTGAAAAATAATTTCCATAGTCCCAGAGAACAATAAGTTACCTCTAAGGGAAACTTTCTACAGGACTCCCAAACTGTCAGTGTGTCATGACTCATGAGGGGGATAGTCCTGTGATTAAAGGGGGAGGAAGTAGTGAATGTGATGAGTCATGATTGTCACAGCCTCTAATGCCCCCCCCCTATAATAATGCCTTCTTTCTGATCCCACTCTGGGCTCAAATGCGCCACAGGTGCGCCAGGTTAGCCATCCTGATGGAAACGTGCATGCGTGCGTTTATATTGGTGCGTGCATGAACGTGCGGTACACTTAGGGGTCCTGGTTTGGGGGTTTGAAAATATGGTAACCCTATATAACATTACGTGGTAGCCTGTCTAACTACTGTAAGCTAACTTTGCTTCAGACTTTGCATTAGACTTGAAAAAAAACACTGTTATTGAATGTAATTCATTGTTCACTAAATTGTCTTGTTCTTGTCAGGCGATAGGGTTGCATTACTCACACTGTAAGGTCATCAGTGCAAGTGGAGAGGCTCGCTCTACTGCTTGCTCGGCTATCCCCATTAATCATGTGGTCCATACAGAAACACAAGCAGTCAGACGACAGGTTGGAAACAAACCCCCGGGTTAGTTCAACTTAATTGGAAGAGAAAAAAAATGTAATTAAATTGGAATATAAAATGATGACATCATTACAGTTTACAGACCCTGTTCCAGTTCCAACTTTGACAGTTTTCCCGTGCACTGAGGGATTATTAGCAACATTTTGGATGTTGACTTTCAGTTAGACTTTATAATCTAGTAGTTTTCATAATCTGGATAAACTGTTGAGTTTATTTAAAAGCTCTCTGATCGTCTGACTGCTCCGGTTTCTTCTTGGATTCAGATCTCTGCAATTCAATTTGGTGTGTACAGTCTTATCACAAGTAGTCCAAACTAAGATCCAAGTTATAATACACCGGAATCATCCTTTATTACAACATAGTTGAAAAATACAGATGCAGGAAGAACAGGATGCAAACTTATAATAAAAGAGTGAAGTTGCACTGTAGTCAGTCTGCAACTGAGCTTCCAAAGAAGTGTGCAGTTTTTTAGTAGCCTTTAGGGCTGGAACGATACACCTATCTCACGATTCGATTTTACGTATTGCGATTCTACAAGTATTGTGATTCGATATTACGATTTATTGCGATTTTTCTTAACTCTTTTTTTTACACTAGACCATGGGAAAAAGTTGAATCTTCTAAGGACACAGACTTTGGAAAATATCTTCAGCATGTATGACATTTGACCACGGAGATAATGTTTCCTGTCCGGGACAGAGTTAGCATGCAGCTTTAGCTCTGCTCTGTCTAGCTCTGCTTTTCCTGGCAATGTGTGAAACCCAAAGTGTTTCCATCCTTTACTGGATGTGTAGTGTTTACCACGCTGGATTTAACATGGGAGGGTGCAGGTTGTATCCACGCCGACCCTCCAACGTTTTTTACTTTCTGTGGTTTGTTTTGGTTGACGGATACGGAACGGATATGACGTCACGTTACTCAGACTACAACAATAAAAGCGTCAACTTCCTTTTACCTCCGCATAGACTCAAAAGAAGCAAATATATCGATTCTGGCATTAAAAAATGGCGATACATAGGTGAGTCGACTAGTGGCTTTCTCCCTTTTCTTTTCGTCCTCATCCTTCCATCCCCAAGGTGGTTCCTGACAGGCCGGATTCTTTCACCTCATTCTAGCTTCATATAAAAACGTGAAACCATTAGACTTCAAGAGAGCAGATAGCTCCTCAGAAAACAAGAGGAAAGTCCCTGTTAAACTCTTAAACTCTTAAACTGGCTTCTTATGCTAATTATGACAATTTCACACAAATGTCTAACAGGATAAAATGATGAAGTGATGACATTTTGGACAGACATGGAGGCATACAAGCAAAGGCGCTAAATCTAGTTTAATTTTATTGTGGAAGTAAAGGGGGGTTGTGGTTTTACTGTTTCACTGTGTTTGTCTGGGCCCAGAGATGAATATGTGTATATCTGCCATGTCATTACAGAACACACATGTGTACACACAGAGATTATCCCAGACTCTGCAGCAGTAATTGTCAAACAAGTGTTGGACCTCTCGTTCAGTGTCTCCTGCTGCCTCCTCTCTCGCTCCACTTGAAGCCCTGTGATCACATTACTTTATCAAGGTGGAGTCTGTGGAAAGCAGAAGTTTGTTTTCTGGTTCCTTCCATCCAATAAAGGCTGAGACTGCTTATTGATTCTACTGGAGTCCAGCTCCTGTTGGTTTATTCTGCAATAGAAATCCACAGAGACTAGCAGTGCATACAGCTTTTGATTGTGAGCTTACGTACTGCGCTGAGCATGAAAAGTACAGTATCTTTATTCCTGCTGTCTGCATTACTCCTTTTCTGCAATGCTGATCTATTTTGCAACTCCATAAGCTATCCCAGACTTAACTAGAGGTTTGTGCTTATCTATGGTGCAAGGTTATTACTGAGTGATTACTTGAGTCACCAATTACATGTTTGTTATTGTTGTATTTTGCATTTTTTTGCTAATTGAAACTGGAGACAGTGAACACAGCACCGTGGCTGCTAACGCTCCCGGACGGTGAACTGGAGACAGTGAACGCAGCACCGTGGCTGCTACTCTCCTGACGGTGAACTGGAGACAGTGAAC
>CAKALG010018434.1:0-12614 GCA_916700815.1 Helicolenus hilgendorfi | reverse complement strand
AAAGCCATCACACCCTGGCAACAAGCAGCGCCCTGGCAACGACAGAGGGTCTGACCTGACCTGAGGGAGGAAGAGAGGGATGAGGTAGTGTGGGAAAGAGAGAGGAAACTGCAGAAGAAACACAAGAGGACAAGATGCAGGGTTAGAAATCAAGAAAGCAACAGAGAGCGGGGTCAGCAGCGGCGAACAGGAGAAATTCAAGTTTAGAAATGTCTGTATAAAATGTGCTGAGAGGCTGGATGAGGGGGGAAATATAGCCATTAAAGAGATAAGTGTGTAAGGTAACCACTGTCTTCAAAATAATGACAGTCGTTTTAGACGTATTTGTTTGGGATTTAGAGAAAATAATCAGGGAGGAGGACAATGTGAGGGGATAGGAGGAAGAAAAAGAGAAGCAGGGCCTGAAAAAGAGATAAAGAGAAACTGTCACAGTTCACTGTTTCCATTGGAATAATGATAGTGGTTTTTATAAAGCGCTTTAGAGTTTGTTGGTTTGGAGAGCGACACAGTGAAAGGGGTCAGAGGTGGTGGAGGAGGCAAGAAGATGCAATGAGGCAGAGAGAAAAGAGGTGAAGGAAAAGGAGGTGGAGTTTATAAAGGAGGGGAGAAGGTAAAGATCGGACAGAGGAGTAGTAGCCAAACCTACAGCTCATAAACCAGCACACCACCAGTTACACATAGTCTGTTGATTCTTTCCAAAAATAAAAAAAGACAAAGACTCCAGGTGGATTTGTCAATTCTTAGTTTCAGGTGTTTATATACTAATGAAAACATAGTTGTGAATATTATATTCCATTTCAGCTGATAGACCCCCCTAAATCCTACATAACACACTGGCCCTTTAAGTACGTTTTCTCTTTTTCTTCTTCTGTAAAATTATTAAAAAAGCACCTAAAAGCAGGTGAGAGTATCTACAAAAGTTTGACTTCTGCTACAGAGGAGGGGGTGTTAACAAACCTGAACAGCCATGCAGGTAACACATTCAGTCAGCAGCAGACGACTCACGCAGAGGAGGAGGGAGGTGGGTAACACAGAGCTTACATGCAGAGGTGGGAAATAGCGTCAGATATGGGAAGAGCTCGGTGCCAGCAGTCTGACCCACTCACAATTAATCACATCCCACTGGGTGGCAGGACAGGAAAGAGGAGGAGAGATGGTGATGAGGGAGAGGAGGAGGAGAGAGAGAAAGAGAAGCGATTTAAGGTGGGAATCAAACCGAGCTGTAAGACAATTGAGAAAAGATGATAGGAGAGCAAGAGAAAGAAGGAAGAAGAGAGGCAATCTGCGATCTAATTTGTTCCCGTTTAAGGTGTAATGGTCTCATCAGTAGATTTTTATGTGCATCTCTCTTTCTGCCGGTCTTCCTCCCTCCCATATTATTAGTCTCGTTCTTTCTCCCCTCTCCCTCGCTCCTCCATGTCTGGCTTACAGATTTCATTTTGGAAACCCACAAAGCAGCTGTATTCGATCGCAATACAAGGGTGACATCTTATGAAATATCAGAAAAAAGCCTGGCATTGTGTTCCTACACACACACACACACACACACAGACACAGATATCAATTTCTCTGCATTTCTCTCTCTCTCAAATGCACACACACACACACTCCCATACAAACAGCCGTCTGCCAAACCACATGGATTTGTCCAATGATAATCATCCTGTATCCCTGTTTGCTCAGTGTCAGTTAATTTGATTAAAATCAACATCATCAGATTGCGGTTTTTAGAGGCAGCTTTTGTAACTTTAATCCACATTCAGGCAATCATTTACACCCCACTTCAAAGAGCCTTGATTTTTCACTAAGATACCTTCACATTTTAATCTGTTATAACTCAAGAGCTTGGCACATTATTGGACAATGTTCCCTCCTTTGTCCATCAGGCAATCTGCAACGCCTGCAGCGCTCAGTACCCACTGGTCTTAGTGAGGAATAATGCAAACATCCATTATTGAGTTAATAGAAGCGCCGATACAGAAACCTTCATTTTGCAGACATATTTTCAGCCAGAAAATAACAGCCTGGATTTTAAAATGTCATGGTTTCACTTTCTAAAACGGTTTGTTTCTTTGAGAGAAAATCATTTCACTGTTTGCTCACTTTGTCATAGATATAATTTGACTTAAAAAGCACGAGTTTGTTCTGAAAATACCGTAACTACTAATTATATCAACCCCCCAGTGCTTCTTCGGTTTAGGTTGGAAACAGCCGAGCTTTCCCAGGGTGGTTACCAACGGCAACGCTCTGGAAATGTCAATTTTCTCAGAGATGAGAAGAGTAAATTGCGCGACTTTGGTTGTGCAAACACTCAAGAGTTCATTAAACTAGCTCTCTTGCTCGCGCACACACACACGCTCACATACACACATATATGTTTGCAACAATACAAATGCACACACACACACACACACACACACAAAAACAAAACACTCACGCATACACGACTTAACACCAGGCTGCCAGGGTGAAGCAGCAAAGCAGGCATTAAACCCCGTGGGAAAGTTCAGATATGAGACAATTCAAGCACTAAAAGCCCTTAACTCTTATACCTAAAGACCCTTAAAGCCTGTTTACAGACCTCATGGACTTTTAGAGTTCGTTGTTAAAGTCAACAAGGTCAAAAATCACTTCAACTTACAAGCTGAGATCTCCTGATCAAAAGAGACACACTGAATGAAGGAGCCTTCACTCACATATCCCGCTCTTTTCTCTGTGTCTCTGTGTCTCATAGCTTCAGAAACCCCACACACCTACACAAACATTTATATGTATATATACATATACGTCATACGTAGTTGGGCTTCAAATAAGTATATAAACTAAAATAAGTACGGAAACAACGTAACATAGGGAAAACACTTCCCAAATGTCACTAAAAAACACGTCACAAACGTAATATAACTTACAAAACAAAACACCGGTGTCAAACACTGGTCTCCTGGTTGAAAGTCCTGTGTTTGTTGGACCCATCTACCTCACCTCCCGCCCACCATAGGCAGTCTTCCTAACTTTTTATTCTAAGTCACTAGCTCTGAGCGTGGCATATCTACGTGGATGCGTTTACATTGCAGTCGGTGCAGACTATGCGGCGTGCAAAAGACAGGCTAAAAGCAAGAACAGCGTTCTTATTGCACACTAAACGCCTTGCGAATAATCATGTCATACATATGCCTTTTCGTTCGACTAAGCTGAACACACACAAATGAACAAAGCACACAACAATGCATGTACACACACTCCAGCTTATATAGAGAAGCATGGCGTCGTACTGCATCAGATGACTGAATACATCAGGGATCAGGGAGTCTCAATGTCTGCCTCATTGAGACAGGATACCGCCGTCCAGTCTCCCACATAAGCATGTATAGAAGCAGTCACACACATGTTTATCTTAAGCTCTACCTATAGAACGATATCTCCCCTCCCCCGTCTCTCTGGTGGTGAAAGAGTGAATAAAGAGTGAAGAGGTTAAGTGATAACGTAACCTCTCCTAGTGGCTCTCTTTCTCCGCAGTGAACGGGTGAATGCTGCGTGTGAAGGGGTTAAACAAATGAGTGATTGAAGGAGTGAAGTGTCCGTGCGTTTCCCTTTTACCTCCTCTACTAGAGCTGTAATGAGGCCTCGGGGAAGATGCTGAGGGCTCTTCACACAACTCATAAAGAGCCTTTTAGGCCTTTCGATAGTTGGCCTCTTTTCAGCGTCTGTGTGGGAAAAACTCTCCGAGAAATAAATTCTTGTTAGAGCTCATGTCAAAGAATTAAAAAAAAAACAACTGCAGAAGAACACATTCCTCATTACTCTAGAAAAACTTCCAAATAATATTTTGGTGTTGGAATGAACCATGAAGAGCAAAGAAATAATCTGTGACAAACAGATAAGAAGATTGCTATCGCTCTGTGTACAGTAAATAGAAATCTACTGCCAGCAGCCAGTTAGAAGTCTAAAAGTGACATTTTTTTGGTTTTACAGAGCGGGTTATGCGCTGAACTCATTGGTTTGACAAGACATCAGGAAGTTACTGCAGGGACAGGAACTGTTCCAGTCTTTATGCTAATCTAAGCTAACTGGCAGCTGGATGTAGCTTCATGTTTATCATATAAACACTAGAGTGGTATCAATCTTCTCATCTAACTCTAGTCAAGAAAGCAAATCAGGCCAGCTTCCTTTCCTCTAAAGTGTGTCTCAATGGTAACTGATGACAATATTTAGGCCTTGACAGGTGTATGTTTGTTAGATTGAGGTGTCTTTGCTCCCACACAAAGGCCCAGACCACGCTGAGACGCATCATTACAGACGTGTCACCCGCAAAACCGATGTTTCCCTATAGTACGGTGCGTCTGCCTTGCGCTCCTCTCTTACGTCACATTTTTCTAGCGGTTTTTAATGCGCATAAAAGTTCAAAAATCATCAATGTCACACTTAACTCACTTAACACAGGTGGATTTTGATACTTCACCACTTCCTTCCTGTTTTGATGCAGTGGATGTGCCATCGGATTGTGTGAGGGAAAGGGGAATTCATATCTCACGTCGTGATAGTTTCATGTAGGCTACTGTCTTCGAGAGAGAGAGAGAGAAACCACATTTGATCGCCTGGTTAAGCACCCAGTCCCGCTCCACAAGCATATCAGCCCGACGTTTTGCCCGACGCCTTTTGCCAAGCGCAATTTGTTGACTGCAACGACACGTCTCTATGTGATCCGCCCTTTGGGTGGCTACTGTAAGGTGGCTTGACCCACGTCAAATCCACCTGCCCAAATGGTCCGGCTCCAGTATCTGCTGCCAATTGCAAAACTCAAATACGGGCGCTGCCAAACTTTCCTTCAAAAACCTGACATCACAGACAGCATGTTTATATTTTTCTACAGTCTTTGGGTTTTAGGTCACTTATTTAACTGACAAGTAAATTCTGGCAGGATAAGTGATTAAACACAGTTTTATAAGAATGCAAAATAAATAGCCTGGTTCCTGAGGTTTCAGTTTGTGCCATTTTATAGTTACATTTTGTTATTTTGAGTGAGTAAAAAAAACTGCATGTGATATGCTGTACATGTTCTGCCAGTGGTCTGCTTCAGCTGCACATCAATGCTAAAAGAAAAACAGATTAAAAATAGATTTTATACTCAGGGATCTTCCCAGTCATCGGATGAATTTAAACATTCTCCACTCTCCTGCACCGGCTTCACAGTTTATCTTAATACTTGCTTTGAATGACAATTAACATTCCTGTCTGATACAATTTACACCTGCCTCAACCCGTCCACCCTGTCTGCTGTTCGCCCCGTTTTTAATCTTTCTAATCAATATTTTTTTCAGTCACGGCGCTGGAATTGCAATTTCGATCCTGAAAAAATTCAATTTAGAAAACATGCATGCAAGCTTGATTTAACCTGATAACATTAATACAGCGTAACCTTTCCTGTACCTTTTATTTAGCTCTTACACACATGATGTATTGAATGCTGGAGGTTAGCTGGAGGTCTAGGATTTTCCTCGTGAACATTAATTACGCCAAATAATAACCAATAAAAAGTACAAGCACCAAATTCACCAATTTTTTTTCCTTTTCCCTCTATCTATTCCTACATACGTTAGGGATTTCCCACAACAACCTTTAACAACCTCCAGAGAAGGGGCATGAACTTATGATGCTGTTACAAAAACCATGAGCTGATTTTACAAAAGTATGAAGACAAAGAATGAGAGGTTTCAAAAGCAAGATTAAGTTAGTTGTGTAATTTAAATAAAACATTGCTCTCTATTGGTTAATTGAAGCAGCTTAATGGAAGGAAACATGTCTATAGAGAAGGTCTTTGCTAACATAATTCTCAGGGATTGGCTGCCTCTACTGAGCAAGCTCTAACTGTGGTGGAGTCAAGATAAAAAATAACACAGAGGAAGAAAGAATATCTATTTTTTATGTTTTAAGATGGATTTACAGTATATCACTAGAAGGCTTACAGAAGGTTACAGAAAACATGTCCACAGTCTACTTGCAAAAGAAAACGTAATCTTTTTCTACAAGCTACCAGCGAAACTAAGAATCTGCAATTAAAACTAAGATGTAACTAATATGTGAATGAGCTTTAAAAGTCCAGTCACGCCAGAAAAGGGCATAATGAAGATAATCCACACATATCTTCATTAACTATTGTAGTTGGAGACATGTAAGGGATAATGAACCACGAGTGTCTTGGGGTGTCTTGCATCGCCCTGAAGGGGTTTATTTCACAACAATGACCCAAAGCTGTACATTATCCTGCTTATTGTACGGCTACTTAAGTAAGCGATAATTTGACACAAAAACGGTCCGTCAGAGTCCGATATCAGAGCTGCGCCCATAGCAACGGTGTGCTATAAAGAAATAACGGACCGTAGTTCGGCGTGATTGACCAATCAGAATTGAGTATTCAACAAAGCCGTGTAATAAAACAATATATTTGCTAGTTAACAGGTATCCCGAGTCACAATAGATCTACTTGCATTTTTTTTTGTCAGGATTGTACATCATCTCATTCAATAAAGAGATGTTGAATCGGGGAAACAAACCTTGCTTAAGAGACTATGTCAATCAGCTAATTCAAACGATGTACTTTGTTTATACTTTGACAAAGTAGGGTTGAATAAAAGTGTGTCAAAGTTTACCAAAGTTGAACTTGATGCAAAAGAATCACACAGATTATCCTTGCCCCTGCAGGCAAATCCAGTGATGGTGGTGTTTCCAGTGAAATGAATTGATTTTGCTGGAATAATTTGCTATTTTAAATGTTGCTGTGACTGGGCCTAAATCCTGCTTCTCAGACCAGCTGCCAGTTTTCTAACCAATTAGCTTGTTAATTGCCTTGGCACCTGGTATTCATGATGATGAGTCACTGAAACCAATGAAGACACCTGACACCCTCCCAGCACATCGATGTTAGAGAAGCCGGTGCTGGAGGATAACAGTGTGCTTGTAAAGCAGCTGCCGCGTTGAACCAACACAATTAGTCAGAAGCACTACTACGGTATTCATCTAAAAAGACCCTTATAAAAAACAATGTGTGTCTCGAACCTTTGTTTTGTCACATCATAGATTTCTATATAATGTTTGCAATTATTAGAGGCGGTCGGATCAATCGTAGCAACAATGCAGTTGCAAGTAGGGTCATAAAACGGCTTTGTTGTGCTTTCAGTTTGTGGTTTCATTCCCACAATGGAGTATTGATTTGAGATTTCAGAGTAAAGGTCCAAGTGCACCAGAAGGTTTTTACCCAGGAGGTCTGTCTGAAATGAGACATCAGTGCTTGGAAAAAAGTGAAGTCCAATAATCCAAGATGATTGACGAAAATGGAAATTTTTCAGCATTTAAATGTTGTCAAAATTCATGCACAAGAAGAGAATAAATAATACTCATTTTGGTTTATCCTGAAAAAGGATTACCAGCAACTGTCTGACACACTGTTACACGGACGTATAATCAGAAATGTAATGTACAATAAAAGTACTGAACACTAAAATGACCATTCAATACCGCGGTGCGTACATTTTACAAGGCGTTTTACATCGTGTTTGGTAATTCAGAGCTCTTCTTTCGCTCGGTTCCTTTTCACAAGACCATAACTAATGTTAGCGATTACGAGAGAGAATAATCGTATTGAACGTGAAGTCGATATTGGTTGTAATCACAGTCATAAAGTTACATTGTTGTGTTGTGTTTTAGTGGCTGTAGTAATTCAGACATGCTGTCAGTGTATTGATCTGTGTCTGTTAAGGCTGATTGAGCATAATAGAGACTAATAGAAAATTCACTTTATTACACGCTCACACTGAGACACACACAAGTAACAGCTCAGACTCGGTGGAGCCAGACACAAATACATACAATATACAACTGAAGAGAACTCCAATCAGACAAACGTTTACACTTAGCTCACTCAATGGGACTTGAAAAGGACAAACAGATGATAAAGGACATATTGATCAACGCTCTGACCTTATGGTTCGCATCACAAACCACGAGATTGTCTCTTCTGACAGAAAACACAGAACACTTGGGATGAAAATGAAATTATGAGCTTTGGACTGGAAGGTCACAAGGCTTTTGGTGAGCATGTAGAATACAGAAAAACCTCACTGGCTTCATCCCCACTGTAGCCACCTTGTATATCAACAGCCTTTACATTTACATTTACACCACTTGCCAATAGATTTAGATTTAGATCAGATATGTGTTATGAAATATAACATCTAACATATATAACGGGGAAAAGTCAAACAAACACAAGGCTTTCATCCAGGGGACTGCCGTTTGTGTCCAGTGCAATTTGTTAAATACCAAAAAGGTGTAACCTCATTGTCCAAAGCTGTTTTGGAGTATTCATTTATTATTTAAAGTATTTTTCATGCCCGGCTAAATATCCAGGATCTCAACAGTAGAGCAGCAAATAGCCAGTTAATCTTGAGCATGTGTGTGTTTCTGTGTTTGTGTGTGTATGAAGGAGGAAAGATTGACGAGTAAGGCTTTGACCTCAGTGTGTAGGCTGCAGCAAAGACACATATGATAACATCACTCTCTTTCCCTCTCACACACACTCACACACACAGACAATCACACACACATACACACATGCCAGCACGCACAAACACAAGCGATAGCATCTCCCCGGTGGGTTGCCTCTAAAGAGTCTCCTCCATCACTGACTGCGGAGGCCCATTTACTGCAACACAGAGACCACTGCATCGAAAACACACACTCACATGCAGACACACACGTAAGCATGTTCTGTACATGCTGACTCAAGAATACACACTTCATAGTATAGTACACACACACACACACACACACACCCATTCAGGGATCAGGGATCTATCCTGCAGTAGCACAGCAGCGGTCACTGCAGCCTATCTCAAATTAAAAAGGAAAAAATAGAGCTGAATAGGCATTTTGTAATAGAAACATTGTGTGTCGCAAACAGTGTTGGACTAGTCCTTGAGCTCTTTTTTACTGTGACTGCAAAAACAAAATGAGATTTATTTTTTTTCAAACAGGCTTTCCTCCAATAATTAATCTGCAGGGCAGCGAGCTTCCAGTAAAATGTGGGCTTTGTGGCAAAATCTGTATTAAAATCTTTGTATATGATGGGCTTTATATTTTAATAGGAGTAGATATAAGAAGATGAGGAGTAAAAAAACAACTTAAAATGAACTCCTAGTTTTGAAGAAGAAAGTTGACGCTGGGCACTGGATCCCATGTTAGAGATATTGACTCATTATCTTGTCTTTTGTATTGGCTCCCATGGAGACAAGAGTAACATCCAATAATGTATATATACAGTAGACATCTGTGTGTCTTTGACCAGCTTATTTCACCTATAAATGTTTAACTCTGTGGCTCCACACAGCTTCAGAATATGAAGCAACATAGAAAAAAATCAGCCATAAAACAGAAGAAAAAATAAGTCTTTCTCAGTCAAAGCATAACGTCACTTTGGAAACAGCTGCAACAGCGGATGCTAATACTCAGTACACAAAGTATTTTCCTAACCAGATAACATCAGTTGTGAAACATTTGTAAATGGGACCGCGACTACAACGCGGCCAATGTTCCGGCTTGTGTGATTTTGTGGTGGAAGTCCAGTTCATGGTGTGTTGGGATCTGTCAAGGCTGCAGGATTATAAAGTTTAAACAGACTTAAGGTGGAGTTCAAAACCAGTGGAAAGTCCCCATTTGGACCAGTCGGATACTTTGCACTGTAAAACCAAAGACTTGAATCAAATGTTGTGGAGATTCACAGGTGTATTTCGGCCAATTCCCTCTAGCTAATAGCACTCATTGACAGCTCTTAACTAGCCCATTAGCATGAAAAGGCGTATGAATGCCACAATGATGCACAAGGCGTTAGCGTCTAATGCCTTTCTTGATTTCAGCATGTCATTTGTATGCTGTGTATCCTGGACTGACTGCAATGTAAACACATCTGCGTATAAATACTACGGTAAGAGTTAGTGACGTAGTATAACGAGCGAGAAAAACCACTTATGGAGAGCGGGTGGTGAGGTGGATGGATCCAACAAACACCAGACTTCTAACCAGGAGAACGATGTTGATTGGTGTTTTGTTTTGTAAGTTACGTTAGCAACGTTTGTCACGTGATGATTGTCACGTTTTTTTGGTGACATTTGTGACGTATTTTCCATAGTTATGTTGTTTCCGTACGTATTTTACTGAGTTTACTCATTTATTTTAAGCCCAACCTTGACGTTTATCTTAAACCTAACTTTGTGGTTTTCTTGCCTAAAGGAAAGGCTAAAATGCGTACTCATGACACGCAGAATGTCCGTGTAATGTTGTGCTATTTATACGCCTTACCGTGAGAACAAAAAAAAAATCGACTTAAAATGCACCTAAAGTTTAAAGATGTTTCATCCCATCTGTATGCTTCTTGGGCCGAACAGCACATTTTAGTTGTGTTTAAGTTAATTTCAGTTCAATTTAGTTAGTAATTGCACAAAATGAATGCAAACTGTGACACTGGATGACACACAAGGTGTTTACTAACTGGATCCACAAAATCTTTGCAATAGTAAACCGTGAACTTCCTGCTACGTTTCCTATCTTTGCCAAAATGCACGTATTTTTTTTACATTACTTCAAATGCAAGAGCATCTAGGATTTTTTAAGAGTGCAGCCATGGCCAGAGGCGGTGCAAAATAAGCTGGGAAAAAACAGCCACAATATAAAACATAGTTGTGGACTTCTAAATGATGTTTTTAGTGTTTATCTTGGTGTAAGTCGGTCCAGTTGCTACTTTATTAAGGCAGAGAGATGTGGACCGGGGTTGAACGGAGTAAGCGGGAGAATAACTGACAGGGAAATTGCAGAGGGAAATTATTGTTATTTCACAATTAAATTATATATACTGGGTGGAATCACCCCTGACAGGGCTGACCATAGCAGCACTCCTAATGCGTGTGTGTGTATGTGAGAGTGAGTGTGAAACTTTATCCATCCACCAAGGCCACTGAGGCTGCACTGGCAAGGGAGGCGAATACAGAAAGAGAATCGGAAGGAGAGAGAATTAAAGAGAAAGAAAAGTAGTAACATCAACAGAGTGAAGCAAAAACAGTCTATTTTAAGGCTGAGTGGGTGTTAGTAAAAACACAGCAAACCCCCGGTAATGAGACGTTTTTCAACAGTTGTGACGACAGTGCGTAAAACAAACCATCCTTGATTTTTCGTCGGCGAAATCCAAACCCCCTCGCCGTGGTCACAGTGTGTGTTTAGGCACAAACATATTGCAGATGCTGTTCTCTCATCTTGAGTTTGGGCCATTTTTCAGAGAGAAAGCCGACCTTGTCCTTGTCTGAAAGCATTTAAAACACATTGTCAAACGTGAAAAATGAATGGGTTTCACTTATAAAAAATGACCGCTCCGTCTTCATTCGTCCTGAAACAATGACTCTTTGAATACACAAGGTTTCGGGTGATATGTAAAGTAAACTAGCCCTATTTTCTATCCAGTGAAATTAATGATCCATGAAAACAAAGCAAATGGTTGCACTGGCTCGTGTTGATGTTGGCTCCCACAAGCCACCAGAAAAATTATACTGGAGTATAAATTTAAGAAATCCTTGGATTTCTAATGTAACAAGGATCTCTCATTTACTCTCGTTTTCAGTGTTGACTTTTTCCTGTAAAAATCTGATTTCAAGCCATTTGAACTGTCTCACTAGTTATAATGAGAGGTCATTATCGTTGCTGTATATTGTTGTATTTCTGCTCAAACCAATTTGTAAATGTATCTGTTAAGCTTGATTAAAAAATAAACTCAATTACACAAAGATCCGGCGGAAAATATGATTTAAAATCATCATCCGCAGCTCAAATGTATCCATGTATTCGTGTATCGGCACATCTGGCACAAGATCAGAAGTTCATTTGCATTAGCCTGGAGGCAATTTCTGAGGTGTAAATGTTGCAATGAGAGCTTGTTTAAACTTCAGTTGTCGGTGTCCTTGTGTATTAGGAAACATTTTGGGGTCAACATTGTTGCTATTGATAACATTGATCGCCAATAGATGTCGCACTCTCCAGCTAGAGCTGGGAGATCAACTGTTCTAGCGGCAGATCATCATAAAACACACTTCATTCAAACTGGACAGAAACAAAATAAAACTCGTTCCAACAATTACAGTTAAGGTTGTAAGGACTATTGCTGTTGGTAGTTTTTGTTGGTTTTGTTTAAATATGCGGAATTGTAATTTTACGGGTTGTTATTGTTTGGACGAATAAGCTAAGACAGTTAATATGTGTAACGTCAGTTGTCACTTGTTGCCATGATAAATATTCACTTATTCTGTGGCCTGATGGAGACAGCAGTGTCAGTGCAGACAGGCATGGCAGAGGCAGCCTCCTTTTATTACTGAGCACTTGGGATTGGTATCGAAGTGGAGCCGGGCGCTTACCGTCAAACTCAGCTATTTATCCGTTTTTTTCCACACTAACTGGCAACGTGATAGCAGAATACTAACGTCTTTATACAGTTGGCTCACAAGCCTTGTTAGAAGTGGGAACCGAATGTTTGATATCTTCCACAGAGATGAACAAAACATATAGAACATATATTGTATATA
>CAKALG010018425.1:0-12493 GCA_916700815.1 Helicolenus hilgendorfi | reverse complement strand
CACCGTCACCGTCATGGACTTCTCAGCGCACGCCAACTACACCTTTGAGATCGAGTCTCTCAACGGCGTGTCAGACATGAGCTCCTTCCCTCGCCAGGTAGCCCTCATCACCGTCAGCACTGATCAGGGTGGTGAGTAGTATTTGAATTTGACTTGATGTTTAGAGTTGTATGTTGTGTCACTTTTACTACAACGCTGTGATATTTAAATGGTAGATTCTGCTTTAGGTTGAGGGTGAAAATCTTCCCATCTACAGTATATCTACCTTACCTCAAATACACAGTAGAGCTGCATTTCATGTTTTATTTCATGACAGGTAACCCTGAAGAGGAATTGCTTTTCTCTTGAAACTTAACATAAAACAAACAATGGAACTATGAAGAGATTATTGCATCTTTTTAAAGGCACCCTGTGGAGTTTTTGACCACCAGTAGCGCTGTGGAGCAATGGTTTTATGAGGCAATACACTATTATTATAATTACTATATATTTTATAACTCGAAGATACACACAATGCTCTTTGGTGAGAAATACTGAACATAAAAACGAAAACTCCACAGGGCACCTTTTAATTTTGTCAACATTTCTACTGCAAATTTCATCCACTCCTTACCAAGTTGTGTTTATATAAAAAATTTCAATAAGCCCGAAAAAATGTTTTTCATTATTATTTTTTTTAATGGCATGCTATTTTCCTGTAATTGTTTGCCACATTCATCTAGTGTTGGTACACAATAGCTTTTGTATACGTGATTAAATTGTCAAATTCAGAGGACAGGTGCTCTTCGGTCTACTTAGAGCCACTTGATAAATTTGAATAACAATAACTCATTGGTCGTTCACACTTTATCCTTGAACCCTTATTCCAAGACAGGAGTTCTCTATTCTCTAAAATTCATCACCACCGTAATCCAGTCAGCATGTATTTCACTGTATATTTGAATCCATGTGCATAAACAGTTGTAAATATTTGCTATTGTTAAAATGTATAGGATTGTCAGGCTGTTCTTATACACCCTTTGTAGCTATACCTACGAAAAGTAATGCTCTTATAATCCACGTAATCATGAAGCAGGAAGTATAAGGAGCGACAAAACCAACGTAGGGAGGAGGTCGGGGTGAATGGGTGGGTCAAATAACAACGGACTTTTGCGCACGCGTTCCTGTCCTGTGTGAAACCAGAAGTCAACATTAGCTTATTCGTCACATAACTTCTGCACTTAAGTCACTTCAGTCTTCACTTTTTCACATTTTAATTTTGCATATTTTGCTAATAACACGATCTTTACTGTTGTCGTATATGTAGCCTTTGATGCAGATTGTAGAGAAAGTCAGGGTTAAATCAGAATGACATCAAAGTTAATGTTCTCTCGTATTTTTAGTTTTTCATCCTTAACTGCTGTAAATGATGACAGGAGGCCAAGGAGAGGAGAGGTTCTCTCTACCTGCCTACTTGCTCCAAATAAGGTTTTTATGCTGAACGGCCCATATTTCCTCTGGGACCGCGGTCTGTATGGGAACACTTATGCTTTTAATTTGCGATTTGCAAACACTGTGTTTTCTGTTTTCTCCCTCCTCCTCCCTCTTTCCTCCCTTGACTATTCTCTCTCTCCATTTTTCTATTGGTTGTTTGTCTCTCCTGTTTCTATACCTATTTGTTTTTTTCTTTCTTCTCTCCTCCCTTCTTTCTCTCCTTCCCTCCATCCTTGTGTTGCTGTGGGAGTCTGGGAGCAATACATTTTCTCATACAGCCAAAACACATTAAATGCATTATTCTGTGTCACAGGGGACAGCTCGAGTCTTTACAGGTAACTCAATGTTACACGCAGCCTTTTTATATCATTAGGATGCCCAGTTTAGCACGTAGTCCTGGCAGGTCCCCGAGCTGTACACAAGACCCACTTCATCACTAATACACCCAGCTGCAGCTGTTTAAAATGCTCAAGGGAAGAGGCAGATTCCTGGCCATCAGCCACTGATAAACAGCCTGATGATGTATTTTACCTTGACAGAAATGAGAGGTTGGTCAGAGAGTTAATGGTAGGTGTCATTCATGTGCCATTTGATTCCACAGCCGGTTGCATGTACACTATAATTGTACACTTAGCAATCCAGACCGTGTGCTGATGATCCTGCTTTGGATTTCAAAATAGTTGTGAATATTTATACAGTGCAGTTTCTGCTTTTTGTGACAGGTGGTCGGTAGTGGTTTTAGATCCTTTACTTAAATGGAAATGGAAATACTATAGTTTAAAAAAAAAAAAATACTCTATTATAAGTCCATATATAAAAGTCCTGCATTCAAAATGTTACTTTAGTAAAAATACAAATGTATTATCAGTGAAATGTACTTAAAGTATCAAAAGAAAAAATATTCATTATGCAGAAACACACCTAGGAGAGTGTAATAATCCATGGTATTATTGGATATTACTACTTAGTGTTGTAATTTACATAGGCAATTCTAGGTACTTAGTGAACTACTGGTTAATTTAATATCAAAGCTCTGTGTCATATTTTATAAACTCTTGTGTTTTGCATGTAAAATCTTAATCTGAAAAGCATCTGAAAATTGACCTTTGACAGCTTTAACAAAAGCAGTCGAGTACACTATTTATCTCGTAGTGTAGTAAAATAAGATAAGATATACTTTATTGTAAACAAAATGTAGCATAAAAAATGAAAATTCTCAGGTAAAGTAAAAGTACCTCAAAATTATACTAGAGTCCAGTACTTGAGTAAATGTTCGTAGTAACACTCCACCGCAGCAGATTTGATCCTGAACTTGTGTCAAACACTGGCCAGATGTTGTTGTTTTCTGCTTCACATCTTCCCAACCTTGTGCTTTCTAAATATTTTCACACTTCAACTCAGAGCTAATTTGAAAGGATTTGTTACAGAGGCGGATATTAACATGCCTATATGAGACCTGCTGTCTCTGCTGGGAATGGAGGACGATGAATCACGCACACAAATAGCCCACACAGTAGCACCAAGTACCTAGAGTGACTTAGAGCTTAATATACAATTATTTATGGATTAAACCAGTATAGGCTATGGTTTACAAACTGCATCAGCCATTGAAACTCAAACTCATGTCTTTAGGGGTGATCTTACAAACAATAAATCTGAAACATCTAGGTGTACCATTAGTTGCTTTTGTGAAATAACTGTAATGAAAAATGCATGCAATTTGGCCTCATCTTCAGTGCAATTTCTTTGTTCCATGAATCCTCAAGTTGCAAATTGAATCGGAAAAAGACTTATTTAAAGATAACTCTTAAAACAAGTTTTTTTTTTTTTTTTAAACTCGAAATATGGAATTTGCCACTTTGGACACACATACATGAGATGTATCCATACACCAGGCTGTTCTCATACACTGTTCGTAGCTACGTCGATAAGTAATGCACTGTAATTTGTATATATCCCACAAAATCAATGTGTATGTAATCCAAGTAATTGTGAAACAGGAAATATAAAGAGTGACAAACGCCACATAAGGAGGAGGTTGGTGTTGATGGGTGGGTCAAAAAACACCACACTTTCGTTCAGGAGATCGGTGTTCGAGTCCCGTATGAAACCATAAGTTGATTTATTTGTCATGTAACTCCACTTCCGGAGTTATTTTATACCAAACCACAATCTTTTCCTAAACCTAACTAAGTAGTTTTGTTGCATAAACCTAACCAAGTAACTAACCTGTGAAGACGGGAGTTTATTTTGAAAAGACTCTACGCATGTAACAAGTGTAAATTGACAGGTGTACGAATCGTTGTTTGAGGGCACATTGCCATACACATACAGTCAAACACTTATAGTAGGAGCGGACTGTGTTTTACTGTGAAATGATACGTACTCTTCACCTAAAATTTTTCTGCTGTTGTAGTACCGGGCTATTGTAGCAGTGAGTACACACAGCACTGTGAAACCCAAGATTCATTATCAACAACAGAGCATTTATGTTATTCTAAAGTATGTTACAGTGCTGCAAATACTGATTAACAGGAGCTACAACATGACCCTGGAGGAAGAATCAGGACCGTCAGCCAGGCACATTGTTTTAATGAAGAATGCCTATCACATTGGCAGTAACATAAAACCTGTAGTGTTTTTTGAAAAGGTTTAAAGCGTGCATAAGGTCAATATATTCACTCCAACCATGCAAGCCTTATTAAGAAAAGGAAAGCTGCAGTGAGCCGTTTTTCTGCGGCTGCACTGATATGCATACATGGTTACACATATGCTTCCCTAGACACATCCACCTAAACCTCTCTGTGATGGGCTTGTTTGGAAAGGTGCACAGAAAATTCTAACACCATTAGCATAGCGTTGCCATCAGCAGAAACGAGACAGCCATGTGCATTTCTCTGTGTTGTGAGGAATCAAGAGTCTCCTGTAATAATGTAGGCTGGCCATAGATAAATTAGGCGTAGTCATTAAAATGCAGATGGCCCTTTCGGTAAACGCTTAGTGTCAGTGGGGTTAGTATATGATTTGTTGTGCCTATGATGGGCTTGCTTTGCAAACACACACACACACAAACACACCAGTACTGTGCACATTCATGAGTGGCACATAGAAGTTAAGGCGTGTGATAATTTCCTATCAGCCATAACCTTTTCAATATTTTATGATTTATACAGTGAAGCATATCTGATGTATGCACAAGCATCAATCTTTACAACACACACACATGCACTGAGACATTGTGTGGAGAATTATAAAGCATAAGGATTAACAGCAGGGGAGTGTCTTGGCCTGGAGTAAATCCCCTTCATATTTGGAGAAAGAGAAAAAGAGTCTGGGGAAATTATGTGTGCATTTGCAGTTCTCGAAGTCGGCACCGGGAACGTGGCACTGCCGTGATCTGGCAGACTTAAAAGTTTACAGCTCGGGGAGATTCACATCCGCCATAATGGTCTTTTTTCTCCACCAGCTAGAAGAAACTCTTGAAGGCCATCAAGAGCAGGCGGAAACTCAACCTCTCATAAGCTGCGCCTCGGCACATAGCTCTAGAAGCAGTGGAGAATTATTTTTCATCTGTGAAACAGATTAAAGGGGCCATATCATGAATAACTCACTTCGTCAGTGCTTGTGCACTACGGGTGGGAATCGCCAAAGACCCCACGATATGATATTATCACAATACTTAAGTCAAGATACGATCTTTCTGCGATTTTAAACATTTTGCGATATGCTGAGTATCGTTATAAGATCGGTTGCAATATATTGGATTTATTAACTTTTTGTGTTGTTTTTCTTTCAGTTTTTCCTCCCTCGTGTCTAGAAGGGAACCAGCAAATTCTTCTTCAAACTCTTGCAAGATGGTTAAGGTTAGGCATTAACCTCGAATAGTTAAGTTTAGGATAGGTCGCGGGCAGCGACTGCAGATCTCAGATCAGATTTCACAATATGCTAAGTTACCTTTTAGACACAACCTTTTTCCTAGCCAAAATTTTGCATAACTTTAGAGCGTTATTTAGCGTTCTTCCCGACAACCTGATATGGTTGGTACCAATTGATTCCTTAGGTTTTTTTAGTTTCATATGATACTAATATCTTCTTACTGAACTCACTACAACCTCTGAACGACAGAATAGTGGATGTTGGATTGTGAAAAGGTTAATAGTTAATGTAATAAAAGATCGATACTTGACATCAGTGTATCGATACAATATTGCCACGCAAATTGATTGTTTTCCCCCACTCCTATTGTGCACACATTTGGGTATCTGGAGTACCGGCAACCCGCAAACTGTGAAATAAGGCAACCCAGTCAGTTTTTTGTGGGCTGCCTTGATCAGAAAACATGTGATTCAACAAGCCATTCAGATTTGGCTCCCCTTCTTATGTCACATGCATTACAATATACCGCCCCCCCATCTTAGTATCTCCACCCACAGCTTGAGAACCTTTGCAAAGGTGCACCATATTTTTCACGCAAACCAATCACAGCAGACTGGACTTTTTGTTGGGGGGGGGCTTAAAGAGGCATAACTTTAAAATTAGCATAACAGGTCCTCTTTAATACATACATGTGGGTCACTACCAAATTGTTTCAACACACTCTGTTTCTTCCCGCATGCATCAGTGCGGTCCCTTCCACAATCTGCAAACTCACTAAACAAATATCAGACAAGAGGTGTAATTGCCCATGCGCTGCCTTGCTCAAGGAACCCTGGGTGTCTTCCCAAAGTAGGTGACGGGGTCAGGAGGGAAAGAAAATAGCCGGAGGCAGGCGGAGGACAAGTGACAGCTGGATGAGGATGTGGAAGGTTAAGTGAACAGAGGAGATGTGAAATGAGGGAGTAAGCCTGAGAGGTAAATAGAGAGGAAGAGAGAGAGAGAGACTTAGGGAAAGAAATGAAAGAGGGAGAGAGAGAGAGAGAGAGAGTCTTAGGGAAAGAAATGAAAGAGGGAGAGAGAGGTGTTATGAGAGCAGGAGAAGGGCGAGACAGAGACAGATGAAGTGACAGAGGAAAAAGAAGAGGGTGAAAGAAGATGAGAAGCAGAGAATGAGAGGATGATTGAGTGAGGAGACGATCGAAAGAGCAAAGAAGGGGTGGCAGAATGAAAAAGAGGGTAAATTAGCTGACAAGAAATGTGGGCTGAGGATAAAGAGTGCGGGGGAAGAGACGCAGACACTCACAGACATCTGTGCACTTGTGTGTGAGCATTGGGAAAACTTGAAGTTAGTGTTTGCCTTAATGCACTTTTTGACTAACCTAAAAAAACATGCTCCTCACCGAAACATAGGAGTCTTGCAGATTTTGCAGCGGTTGGCATCCACCATATTGTCTTCTCCCGCGATTGCTTAAAAGTGGAAACACATTTCTGACTGATTCAATTCAGCACCAACTGACTAATGGACTTTGACACTAAATTGCATTTTCGCTGATATGCATTACATTTCATTGTACAGACCTCTCTACTTGTCTGGCCACTGATCTCAGTTAAGTTTAGAAATGCTTTTAGTTTATTATCATACCAAACAGCATGCACTTTATTAAAAATCTCCAGAATACAAACATTGTAAAGATAGGTTTCCACTTCAATCACTCTCCCATACTCTTCCTTTGTAAGGCACTTTTGGCACCGATTTCTAATTTGTGATTCAGCATCGATCATGGTTTTTAATGTGACTGCCAGCAATACAGAAATTCAACCTGTATTAATTAACTACCAACTCTTGTCAATATATCTAAACAGCTGTTCACTGATCCTAATTTTTTAATGAGGCCAGTTTGTAATATAGGATTTGGGGGGATCTATTTGCAGAAATGGAACATAATATACTCACCTGAAACTAAGAATCGTTGTGTTTTCGTTATCGCCCAGAACGGACAAACCAAACACTGACTCTAGAGAGAGCCTTTCACGTTTTTACGTTACCTGAAGACCACCGTAGTTCTCCAACACGCTTGTGAAACTGCGGTAATGTGAGCCGCAGAGTGCAAAACCGTGGTACCGCCGGCCGCCGCCTGACTTCCGTTGATCCTAAAGTAGTGTTATTATGGTAAGGATGGCCTTCTGAGCGAGGCGAGCGGCGTTAACATAGTTTTGCACTCGGTGGCTCGGAAGTCTTGGAAAGGGAGGAGTGAGCGGAGGGGTAGTCAGATGGTTGCAATCTGCAACCACACCACTTGATGGCGCCAAATCCTACACACTGTACCTTTAAATTTTAGACTCATGCTAAAAAGAAATCTGACAAACATTTCATAGTTTTGTTAAATACTTGAAAAGTTGTGTTCTGTAAGTTTTACTCTCAAAACATAAATATTTCTATACGGGTGTATTAATTATGTAACTTAAATATAGTGTGTATGTTGATGTATACAGTATGTGTGGTTACATTTAGTTTATTTGAAATATATTATCTACGTGTATATGCAGCACATGGACAGGGGGGATTTGCAATGCAATCTTGGAAATAAATGGTGAAAGGGGGTGGACAGGTGGATGACGCAAAGGAGGAGGAGGTAGAGGAGGAGAAGGAGGAAATGGCCTAGAAACAGGAGAGTTGCTTTAATCACAGGAAGCAGCTGGATAATTGTGTATGTCACTGAGAGCAATCAGAGACCGATCAGGTTCTCTGTTGCAGCGACGCGTCAGAACATTCATGCAGCAAACTTGAGCGACTCTAATCAGACGGTCTGTTGTAGATGACAAGCCGGTGGGTAAATTTAACAATCTGAGATCTGCATGATGATATGGAATAACGTGGGAGGAGCTGGCGAGGTGAATGAAGCTGATTGACTGCAAGTGTCCAGATCATTTTCATTAGCCTCACTCACCTGAAGGAAGATGTAGAAATTGTGCAAAGATATTATACCATCATCCACAAAATCAAAGTTAAACCATGCATAACTTAAGGGTTAATGTTGATGTCGTGTTAGTGCGACTATCATAGCAAAACTGAATGAAAGCATGCAATCAAACCTTTATATAACTGTCTTTCATATAGCACTGATTACATTGGCTTTAACCATCACTATCCTTATCATCTTCATCTGTCTCTCTCCAGTAAACGGTGCAGACCGCACGGATATGCCAACACCGTGCATAATCTGAGACTTCATCAAAATCTAAATTGATTTGAAAATGTGCTTGCCTGGCATGCAAGCTTACTACACCATGCACACAGAGGGTCGGGAGTTAATGGTGTGCAGAATAGGGTGTAGTAATGAAAGATGAATAAAAATGATGATTCGATGTTGGTGCAGAATGCTCGGGGATGCCACCCATCACAGCAAACCTTATCCACACATATTGTCAGTATTCTAGTGCCAGTATCAAGATATTATATAGTGTCATCGCAACATCTTCAATTGTAGATCACTGTGGGTACTCGTCTCTAATTTCTAATGAAATATATAATTTGAATTCCATTGTAAGGAATGGTTAAAGGAGCAATATTTACTGTAGCAATGACAGCTACCATTTAAAATGGGTAACAGCAGTCCAAATTCAAAACATTGGTTTACGCAATTTGAGGGTTACCTTCTAGACACAACCGCGTTAGCCTCTGGCCACCAGCAGTAGTCAGAATCACCTCACCGGCTTTGTGTCTGAAATACTCTCTGCCTTGATAACCCAGCTGCACACGCAACACCGAGGGATGTGCCGAGGCTTTTCAGGTCGGTAGAATATAATGTTAACATTATCTCTGTTGGTCCACTGCGTTTGCTTACTTCCATGGCTGCAGAAGGCTGTGCTTGAGTGCCAATTTGCTTCATATGTGGCAACGGGGTGTGAAAACGGGCAGTGGACGGGATCACACAGAGCAAAACAAAAACAGACATTCCGGACCGGAAACAACATTTCTTAGGAGAACATGCTGGTCGGAGAAGCCAGTATTTCAATTTCCTTAATCTCTGATGACATAATGATCTTTTTGTGATTTATTACTGTAAATATATTACACATTGGTCCTTTAAAATATAGACATCCTAAACCCACTGCAGTAATAAACTCTAAATATGCCAGACTTAACAGGATTACTGTTTTAACATCTTTTTAAAATGTGGCATTGACTTGGCTGACCTGAAACTGAGAGGAGGTTGTGTTGTTGTGTTAGAGCTTAAACATTAAAAGCTTGATCTTTGTTCTTCTGTCCTGCAGTGCTTTGACTGTGGGTCTTTTAACAGCATTCGGTTTCCAGACCTCAGGAATATATAAAAGAGACGAACCGCAGAGAGCTTTAAATATAATCCAAACTATATTCAAATGAATTCTGAAATGAAAAGGAAGCCAATGCAGAACTGGAGACGTGCGTTCAAAAGCCTTAGACCTCTCTCCTATGTACTTTATTTTTGTGATTAATATTTCATTTGCTAACAGCAACAAACCAATGGGGGCAATCAATGGTGTTGAACATATAAGAATATTGACACTGGCATTCCTCTCTGCAGTTCTTTTTATTTTACATGCCAGACTCTTTAACTCTGACTCTGTTATAAATAGTAGATATAATGTTGCCATGTAGTAAATGCTATTATATTGACATTTTGTTCAGGTACTCCATAAAGGCCCTGTCCAATGGTAATCTTTGTATGAAATGAAGTTTTAGCATCTGACAATCCCTGCACTACAAAACTTTTATCACTTGTCTTTTATAAGCACGGGCACTACAAATGTGTCCACATTATAGCTTCTCTTTCTCCGGACCCACAATTTCTCCCAAAATGATTAACTTCTCAGTTATATGAGTAGTTCTCCTCTTCAGGCTTATTGCTGTTTTAGTCTGTAAAAAGTGAGTGAGCCGGATGATAAATCTTATCTATGTCTCTTAAACCCAAATTTGCCTCACCAATTATTTTTTTTTTTGCACATTTTTGCTCCTTGTTGCTTTGACACATTTACACACAGTTTCAAGATTTGCTGACATATTGAGAAAGAGCGACAAATATAAAGACAGTCCATCAAACAAGATTGGAGACAGAATCAGATGAGGATTTTTAAGTGTTCTCAGTTTAAAGAGACAGGTCAGCGGTTAAACACTGGTATGTCGGCACATTTAATACGTTTTAGGCAAAGTAAATGTCAACCACCGAGGGTTCACAGACTCAAATATATGTAGGACCAGAATCTAAATCTGTAGGAGAGGATGAAGGAGAGAATGACAACTGGAGCCATAGGGTACATTAGACTTAAACTATATTGAAGACTTCTGCAGAAAAAAACATTATAGTGTTAACTAAACAGTGGATACAGTACTCAATGCATTCAGCGCAACAATAATTGTTTTAATTGAAGAAAATGAAGAGTAACAGGATTTCAAGATTCCTTTGGTTTGTACATTTAAGTTCTTAGAGCTTCAGTCTGATAGGGTAGTGTGTCAAGTTAGTTTCTGTGCAAAGTGCCCTTATGTTTGTTCAAAGAAAATCAAATAGTAAGATGTGGGCTTTAAAGGTTAACCAGTATTTTTCAACCTGGACCCTATTTTCCCATGTTTGTCTAAGTGACTAATGGGGACGACAACCTTTGAAACTGGTCCAGTATTGAGGGAGAGCGCTGTAGATGGCAGCTGCTAAACAAGCTGCGGAGGCAAGAGAGCAGCGACAGTGTAACGTTACGTTCACTAAAAGTGCTTGTTTTTGTCACTGACAGGCTCAGATTGTTATTATAAGTGTCTGACAACATTATGGAAAGGACCCTACAGAGAAATAAAACATTTTTACCTTTTACCATATTTATACCTTTTACTCTATCCGGTCTGTTTGTTATTGTGTCCAAATCCCGCTCAAGGAGACTTGACTTATTGTCAGACACTTATAATAACAATCAGAGCCTGTCATAGCAAAAACAAACACCTTTTAGTAGACGTAAATGACGGTGCCAGTTTGCCCCAATAGCACCATATTGCAGCCCGTGAGCAGCTGCCATCTACAGCGTTGTCTCTCAATACTGGACCAGTTTCAGAAAGTGTTGTCCCTATTAGTCAGTTACACAAAAACATGAGAAGATAGGGTTCAGGTTGAACAATTCTGAAGTAACCCTTTAACAGTCCTGTTGTAGGCTACTCCAGTGATGGGAATGAAGGAATGGGTGGTCTTCTCCTCGGAGGAGGAAAAAGGTCACCTCGGTCCAGCTCCTCTGGCTAAGGAGGCGATCGGAATCAATGGTGGCTCTCCATCTCCTTCGTCAGGGAGAATCAAAAATCTAAGAATATTTCCAAGCAATCTCAAAACGTAGCCGAGACGCTGCTAAAAGCGGTTAACTCCTGGCACACAGGTCCTCAGATCACCTTTTTCACTCTATATAAGTGTTGTCATATGCTTAGCATTCTTAATAAATATATCCACTACCACTTGTTTTAGTTGAACTATAGTTTCTAACCTGAGTAGCACCCCTCTGCTTGTGTTGCTTCTCTTAATCTGTACTTTTGAGCTTCTACCTGGAGGGGGTGGAACTTATTTCCCCTCTTAGTTAGGAAGTCTGCATTGCCGGATGTAGCCAATAAGAACCAAGTCTGAGAAAAATCACTCTGACGGACAGGTCGTTTAGCAAACAGGAAACAATATTGGAAATAAAATGATCTAACAGAGCCCAATCCTCTACTCAGTTCCATAAACATTTTGTCATCCAGCGTCAGCCCAATATTATAAATCACAATCTGTACAGCATACAACACCCTCTATCCTTAGATCCTCAAGTTTAGTTTAATTTACCTAAGACATGAGGTATTATGATTTTTAAATTCAAATGGTCAGATTCCAAGATTTAAGTCCTGCCAGAGAGTCTTGGTTTTAAAATAGAATAAAGTTGTGATTGCTTGTCAAACACTCATAAATGTCAAACCTTGTGTGCACAAAATTGACAGATTCTAAGAAAACCTCTGGCCCACCTTGATCTGCGATGGCCCTGTGCCATGCCCCGAGCCAGCGCCAACGTCATTATGCAGCACTGGCGATAAATGAATAGTGTGTGTTAAAGTCCTGCCCTTCTCAGCCACGGTATACCCCTCCCCTCCCAGGCAGGCAGCCCTCTG